>JAAGNO010000009.1:0-16829 GCA_033439905.1 Ceryle rudis
CCTCCAAAACTTATATAAAAAAAAATAAAACTTTCCCCCCCCCCCCCCCCCAATTCCTCCTTATATCTGCCTCAACCAAAAATCCCATAACACCAGCAAAATTAATACTGGACACTCAGACCCAGCAGCTCCAGGCTGAATTCTCCTGCTTGCGTGGCTGCCTTGCCCCACAATCCCACCACTCAAAGGTGAGATGGCCTTTCTTTTAACAGGTTTTTCCATGATCTAAACTCCTATCCAAATTACAGTTTAGTTTAACTGATAGCAGTATCTATGGTGACATGCTCTCCTCTCTCCCAGCAGTGAGCCCAGGGAAAGCTCAACTTTCTCTTCATTTCTTTACCCTAATGGATCAAAAGCTTTAGACATACAAAGCTTTTTAGCAATGCCCTGCTCACCAGCCAGCTTTCAAAGAGTTCAGCGTACATCTAATCAAAAGATCATCTATATAAATCAGGCTTTCCCTTATTATGGCAACATCTCACTAGGCCTTTCTAATAAATATTTTAAATTCATTAAACAAGTTTCATAAAAGGATCACCTTGGGCCTTTTAAGCACTTCAGAATTTAAAGTGTGAACCTGGCTTAGAGCTAGAGCCAACTTGTGTTTTATGCTGGAGCCTTCTCTGTGTTGACACTGGAGATTTCTCTTCACTGCTCCCAGCTGCCCACCATGAGGAGATGATACTGAACAGCAGCTACCACCATCTTTGAAGAGCAATAGATACAGAGGCACTGGATTGTCTCCGGATTCAGACCATCCCTAGGTACCTCCAAGGATTTGCCTGTTAACTGGTACCCAAACTATGTATTTCATGAAGGTTCAGATCCCATCACAGTAGGGACAGGGCATCTCAGCTATGCCGGTGTGGCTGTAGATAAGGCTCTTTAAGGTTGAGCAGATATGGGATCAGGGACAATAAGAGCGCAAGAAAACTCCGTCAAAGCCTTAGGATACACAAAGTGTTCTCAAAAAGGTCACTGTTTATAGATGTCTGATGATTTAATAACTCCAGGTCTGAAATTTGAGCACCACCAAGATTCTATGTAAGGGAACAGACCTTAGATAGCAGAGCCACATAAAATTATTATTTTGAGTGCAAGGAGTTCCTCGAGACTCCTTGGCCAGAGGCTATGACAGCTGTAACTGGAAAGACACTCCTCAAATCTGGGGAAGAAGGGGAAAGAGGACTCATCCCAGATTTTCTTCCTGCCTCAAGACAAACCCATGCATTTTTAAGTGCTGTGTCTTACTTGTCTAATAGTTTAAAATGCAAGATCAAGGAAAAGGCATCAAATTTACTTGAATCTCATTTGTGAGTCACGTGAAAATTGTCAGGTAGGTATTAATATCTTATACATAAACTCCTGAACATGTTAAATCTTCACATTTCTTTTTCAAATTCCTTTAAATTATAACACATTGCACTACCTAGTCAGGCTCTTATACTTCTGGATTTGTGGAGTCTTGATTTTTATTATGGAATATTAACATAAAATAAGCGCATTCAAAGACAAGCTTGATAATTCATGTAAGATATTATCCTCAAAGTAACAGATAATTAATAAAAAATGCCTATGTATAAAACAACCCAAAGGTGTTCCCCATCATCTTGTGATTAATGCCAGGTATGTATAGATCCAGTTTAGAGAACAGACTTGAGCATTGGGGCGCACAGAGACAACAGATATTTTCATCATTTGAGAACAAGACTTGTTGAGGTGGGGCTTGGTAATTTTATTTCCTTAATGCAAAACTAAAGCTCAGTCTTTGCAGTTTTTATAAATATCCAGAGCAGCTGCTTTACTGTTTCAGTGACAGCACATGTCAAGCAATTGTTTTTTCCTCTATATTTCACTGCTCTTTTAATGTAATAGCAGTAGCCATTCTACCTACTAGAAATAATGATTTGAGGTGAGGAGAGCTCCCCTTTCTTCCCCACCACTCCATTCCCCACCCCAATTTTGGGAACCAATTTTCCTAAGATCTTATAAAGAAAGATTGAGCAAGTAAGCAAATGCAACAAGCTGTTCAATGCCCCTATCCAGCTTCCATAAATACAGATCATGGATAAGCCAAAAT
Source organism: Ceryle rudis (assembly GCA_033439905.1). Lineage (NCBI taxonomy): Eukaryota > Metazoa > Chordata > Aves > Coraciiformes > Cerylidae > Ceryle > Ceryle rudis. The sequence continues at coordinate 2,084 of JAAGNO010000009.1, forward strand.
GAAATAAAAATAAATAAAAAACTTCTTACTGTTGAATTTATTTAGTTTGTTAAAATCAGAACTGAGGGTGAGAGGGAAGGAACTCTTATTATCCTAATAAGTACTGATATTCTGAATTCAGGATCTCATTCATAAAAATGAAGTTCCCCAGACTATAACTGTTAGAGATGACACAATATGCTCCCATGGGTTAAGATTTATCTCTGAATAATTTTTCACAGAGGCAGGGTAGGAGGAGGACATCAGCAGAAGATAACTGGTTACAGCTCTCAACCCCACCAGACAGCATGGCTTAATACTTTTCCACATCAACAACTTTTTCAGCTTCAGCAGTGCATGGCTTTGACCTCAAAACATTTTGCCCCCTCCCCCCCCAAAAGCGGGTGGGGGAATGACACAATGTGTGTGTGTGGTTTTTGACAATATCATCTACTTGCCAAAGTGAAACTTTATGGAAGTATCCTGGCTTGTCTCTGGGGACTCTTTACTTGCAGTGTGCATATGAAGCATCTCACCAGAGATATCCTGAACTAGAGGATTTAACTCAAGGTCAGATATATTTCTTTAACACAAGGATACTGTGCGATAATGACAAGCCATAGAAGATGATTTAAGTATTCAGTATAAATGGCCTGTCTAACCTTTGCGGTTCTAACAGCTACTCCCTCAATATTATTTTTAAGTATAAAAAGCAATGTTTTAATTAAAAGAACAAGTGTTTTATACAGAGGGACTGCTGTTTCTTATCTGATTAAATCTATCTTTAAAAAACTGATGTGTACCAATTAGCTTTGTTCAGCTACTGGTTTTACTTCATGCATCTCATCCGTACACATTTTAATTATTTGGAGACAACTACAATGCCAGAAGTAAAACCCATCACAAAATTTGACATGAAAAGCAATGCCTCTGAAGTACATGAAAGGAAGGCTATGGGTGAAAAAAACCAAAAATTTAAGATTAGGTTTTATTTAAGCAAATGCTGGAAAAGCACTGGAGTAATTTTGCTGTTCTATCACTTTTTACATCCAGCAGCCTCATTTGTGCTGACAATCCCTTGCTAGTATTTTCAGATAGGGGAAAAAAGGCTTAGAAGAGAATGGATCATTTCAGACAGTTTTCTTTACATCCTTTTATCTTGCCAGCAGCAAAGACATTCATTCTACACCTACTGCATTTCAAACCCTACAGCGTAGGGAAGGGTGAAGCCTTGACTTAACACCGGCTGCAGAGCAGCATCTGCTCAGCGCTCCTCACAAGACTGAGAAGAATTGTTCCTCTGGAAAGGCCTCCGCATATAATTTGCACATACGTGTTGCAAATGTTGCTGCCAGTCACCTAGTTTGTTTGGGGTTTAATTTGTTTATTATTTATTGCTTGGTGTGCTTGCAGGCTGGAGATGCAGTAGGCAAGTTCCTCTGGAGTATTTAAGGGGGTTTTAGTAACAACATCTCCAACATGAGAAATTTAAAACACAACTTCATGAAAGAAAGCCTTTGCACTAATCACGTTGTTAAAGAAATTGAAAATATATTCCCTTTCCCGAGCCACATACACACAACTGTAATTTTCCTCACAAACTTCATTTCAAAGCACACACTCTATAGATTCCCAGCCATCAGCCAATGCAGTGATGCTTCCTGACGAAGACCGGGGCGCGGGGGGACACACACAACAAGAAAAATAAACAAAGGAAGCCAAATATAAACAAACAAAACAAAATGTAAAAAAAGCAGGTAAAAGTGCTTAATAAACAAGAATATATGACCCCAATATTCCCAACATGCAATGATGCTGCCCAAGTCAGAAAACTGACTCATGCTGCAAGAACTTCCTCAGTCCAGATGCAGCCACTGACATGTAGTACATATTATCATCGGCCTAACCAAATAAATTTTGTTATAAACACAGAAATCAAATTAAGTCTTTCAGGTCAAGATAAGGATTTGCAAAGTACTCAGTATTGAGATGATTCTCTTCCTTCCATGGGCACTGACATGTAGGTTTGGGGCTGTTTATTTTTATTTTTTTTTTTTTAAGCAGGAAGGGAAGTAAATAAGAAGGAAAATAAAAACACTCAAGCAAAACTAAGAATCCAATGCCATCTTATTAAATAGTCAACTAGTTTGGCCCAGCTGTGCATACCTTACTCATTTTGGCAGGTTTATTACTGCTCAAAGAGATATTTATTTTTGCATTAAATATGCATTTTAAGACATAGAACAATAATTTGACAGGAATTCTGATAGTTTCACACAGAATTTAAATAGTTGCCACATGACCACATACCACTGATATTTTTCACCTGCTGTCCCTATAGGGACATGCACATTTCACACAGGGCCTCCAATATACAAGGAGCAGAGCTGGCTGCTCTTTTGAGGCTGTATCATTTCCCAGAATCTGATTGCAACAAATATCCTATTAAAGATATATTTTTTTTTAAGAGAATTCAATGTCTTAAAGGATCCTTGTATTTCAACAAGCTATGTAAAAATAGTTACAATAGTTAACTGGGCTATAAAGTTACCTGCAATCATTTCATTTGCTTTTATAACTTTCCTCCGCATATAATATCACATTATAATGAAATCCTATTGCACTAAAACTTTTAAGACAGCTGGGAGGGTGTTCTCTGAACAGGGCTCCCTCCACGTTCCCTCCCCCCACTCTTCTGCAAACAGCCTTGTCTTCCTTGACATCCCAAATACAGCACGTGTTCAACATCATGAAAACCACATTAAATGAGCGAGAGCTCTAGGAAAGGAATTTTTAAACAAAGTATTCCTGAGGTTGGAGGTCTGGGGTCTTAGTCCTTGGGTTTGGTGGGGGGCTGTTGGAAGGTTTTTGGTTTTGGTTTTTTTTTTTTTTTTTTTTTTTTTTGTGAGTGTTGGCTTTTGGTTTGGTTTTTTTGTTTGGTTTAGGGTTTGTTTTTTTTTTTTTTAAATTGAGGACAGGGTGTAAAGTGCTTCATTTAGTTCACTTGCACATCTAGACCTTATAGCTGCTCAGTTTAAAAAAAAAACAAACAACCAAAACACCACAACAAATCATGCTATTAAATTAAGCCTCAATTGATTGACAAAAATCAGGCTACCTAGTTTCGCAAAGTGACCATCCAGTGCTTAGGAATTAATATCTCTCCCATTCAGTATTAATAGGCATTGTGACAGCATTGACACCTCAACAGCCTGGAAAGTGGTTTTCTCTTATTGTCTGCTGCCTGGGAAGTGAAGACTGGCAGATGTTCAGGCCCTCACTTGCCAAGAAAATTAGCACTTTCTCAGCAGATATGCATACTGAGCGAAGCATCCGGTAGTCATTGACAAAACAGATCGCAGCATGGCAATGGGCTGCTTGGGGACAGCAGCTCCTCAAACTCAGTGTCTCACAGAAGTACAGGCAAAGTTATTATTTTGCAGCCACACAATCAAGACCTCCGAACAGTGTAATTATCACAACACCAGAACTAGCACAATTCACCATCCAACCCTAGCTGCTTTGCTGAGTCAAACTGATTTACAAAGCTTTAGGGCTACAAAGATGATTTAGCATTCTGAATTTAACAATGAGGAATCTCAGATTACAATGGTTTGCATCACTTTATTTACATTAGCTGTATCAATTTTATTTCTAGTTCTTATGTTTCTAATATACTTACATGTGTTAGGGTGAGAAAGATGCACAAGCAATTTCTGAGTTTACTTGGATTATCATTTCAAATTTTGTAAGTAATCAGTCCAAATTGTTAAATTTATTCTCACCTAATCCCTCTTAAATCATACCAGTGATTGCTACAGTAAATCTCACACCTACTAACATTAAAGTGCTACCCAATGCAGAATCACAGAATCATTGAGGCTGGAAAATACCTCAGAGATCATCAAGTCCAGCCTATGACCTAACACCATGACATCAGCTAAATCATGCCACTAAGTGCAGCATCCAACCTTTCCTTAAACACCTCCAGGGATGGCGACTCCACCACCTCCCTGGGCAGGCCATTCCAATGTCTAATCACCCTTTCCATGAGGAAGTGCTTCCCAAGATCCAACCTAAACCTCCCCTGGCACAGCTTCAGGGCATGCCCTCTCGTCCTGTCACTAGTTGCCTGGGAGAAGAGCCCGACCCCCACCTGACTACAACTTCCCTTCATGTAGTTGTAGAGAGTGATGAGGTCCCCCAAGTCTCCTCTTCTCCAAGCTGAACAACCACAGCTCCCTCAGCCTCTCGTCACAAGACTTTCCCTCCAGTCCCTTCCCCAGCCTCGTCGCTCTCCTCTGGACCCGCTCCAGCCCCTCAATATCCTCTTGAAATGAGGAGCCCAGAACTGCACCCAGTATTTGAGGTGAGGCCTCACCAGTGCAGAGTACAGGGGCAGAATTACATCCCTAGACCTGCTGGCCACACTATTCCTGACACAGGCCAAGATGCCATTGGCCACTACAGAGGTGGCTTCTGTGAGAAGCTGCCAGAAGCTTCCTCTGTGCCTGATGGAGCCAATGCCAACCAGCTCCAAGACAGACCCATTGTTGGCCAAGGCCAAATGCATCAGCACTGGTAGTAGCACCTCTGGGATAACATATTTAAAAAGGGAGAAAAAACAAACACAACAAACCCCTACAATAACAATAGCAGCCAGAGAGAAGAGTAAGAATATTTAAGAGCAACAACTCTGCAGACACCAAGGTCAGAAGGAGGAGGGAAGTGGTGCTCCAGTCACTGGAGCAGAAATTCCCCTGCAGCCAATGGTGAAGACCATGGTGAGGCAGCATGCCTTCCTGCAGACCATGGAGGTCCACAAAGGAGCAGATATCCACCTGCAGCCCATGAGCAGATAGATGCCCAAAGGAGGCTGTGAACCTGTGGGAAGCCTTTGCTGGAGCAGGTTTCTGGAAGAACCTGTGGACACATTGAAAGAGGAACCCACACTTGAGCAGCCTGTTCCTGGAGGACTCCACCCCTGGAAGAGATCCTCGATGGAGAAGTTAGTGAAGAACCACCACTTATGGGAGGGACTCACGTTTGAAGAGTTTATGAAGAACTGTCTCCCGTGAGAAGAACCCCCCAGTGGAGCATGAGGAGGAAGGAGCAGCAGAGACAATGTGTGATGAAGTGACTGCAGCCTCTCCTCCCCAGTGGCACAGGGGGATAGAAGGTAGAGAATTCAGCAGTAAAGTTAAGCCTGGAAAAAGATGTTTTAAGAGCTGGTTTCATTTATCATTATCCTACTCTGATTTGATTGGTAATAAACTAGTTTCCCCACATCAAGTTTGCTTTGCCTACAAGAGTAAGTGCTGAATGATCTCTCCCTGACCATATCTCAACCCAGAAGCCTTTCAATATATTTCCTCTCCCCTATCCAGTTAAGGGGTGATACAGCAGCTTTGGTGGGCACTCCATATCCAGCCAGGATCAACCCCCCACAACACCCCAGTTTAAAATACCAGATTAGAGATACGGCCAGCACACAGTGCAAGAACTTCCTGATGGATTATTCTACACTCTTCCCTTTCATGGTTTTCAGGACCATAATAAGAACAGATTCTTCTGCGTGCTCAGAAGATCACTGAATTAGATCAGGACAGACGGAAACAGGGCTCTTCCTAGGCAGTTACACCAGTGCCAGCTACTGCTGTGCAGCATCCTTTCAGCATGGAAACTCAGGCTCCCTGTACTTTACATGCAGAGCTCAACCACTCCAGCCATTCAAGGAGCGTCTCCAAGTTCTCAGCAAAGTCTGTAGCTGCACAGTCCTCTGAAAATACCATTTCGGCAATAATAACTGGGAATGGTTCATCTAACTACAGAGACAGCACAAAAGGACAATTTGTTACTGTCACCCTGATCTGGCATTTCAAATAATCCTGATAGGTAGTCTTATTAGTCACTATTTGATGTTATCTCCTACGATGTCACGTGAAACCCACAATCACTTGAAGCAGCATTTCCTTTCCTTGCTTTTCTGCTCGTAATTGTCAGGTATGAAATACAGCTCTTCTTGGGCTACTAAAGCATCAATATATGACTGCAGCTACATTTGTTTCTTCTATAAATAGCATTTTGTAGCAGACTGGGAGGAGTGTTCACAGTGGAATTTAAACTGCTTCAGCAATAAAATGAAAGTCATGTTGTGGAAACAGCATGAAAATACATATTTAATGAAAAAAATCTTGTAATTCCTAGCCTCGAATAGTGTTGAAGTCATCCTTTTCTTGCAAAAACATCAAAGAGTGGATATACTAACCAACTTAACACAGGTCATATGTCTGAAGGATTAGGATTCATAAAGTGGCTCGGAACACATTTAGCTGTCTGAGCATCTTAGGGCTTAAGTTAAAAATATGAAGCAATAGAATTCAAATGTGTTATTCAGTAGGTGCATCTGGTCACTACTGGAGAAGATCATTTGAGCAAGACTGTTCAGCAGGTGGTTCAAGTCCAAGAGGCTGGTGAGTGCAGTGCTCAGGCTTTGGATGAGGCAACCACTACAGGTCAAGCCATGGCTGTGATGGAGGTGGCCTAGCAGAACTCCCTCGGCCAAGTCATCGCTCCCCACTGCTCCGAGGATCCTGAAGCATCCCTGCTCTTCATCAGCCTTTCCCATTAAACTTGGGTCTCAGTGGGGTTTTGTCTCCATTACCAAGTCAACATATTTGTCACAAATTCAAGCATAATTATTTTTACACTAACATAAGCAGTTTCAAAGTTCTGGTAGGTGAAGAAAGATGTCCAAGAACAGAAAAAAGGGAGTGTCAGAGTGAAGTGATACAAGTCAGAAAGAAAACAAAGCAGAGAAAAACATCCGCCAACAAACAACAAATAAAAAACCAACCAACCAACAAGAAAAAACGCACACAAAATCACCTCTTCCTTTATCCACAGAAAAGGAAGGAACTTAACACCAAGTCCTATTACTACCTGTTTTCTGCAGTCTCCTTGGACCAGTGGAATAATGGTCAGCTTTGTTTTCTCCTTTTTTTAACTATTGAAAGAAATCCCACAGGAGGGGGGTTTAAGGGAGAGGGAAGAGGCCAGAAATTGTAAATAAAGTCTAGGAAATGAAGAGGGGACACGCACAACAGGATAGGGATAAAGGAAAACAGGATGCAAAGCTTTGCTTCCAGAGAGTGTATTAACGATTCATATTCGTGCCTTTATGTTAAAACTGAAAGAATGTTAATGTTCAAATTAGATTTTGAACTGCTTTGTCTAGGCATATATTTTTGCTTTCATGTATATGTTTTCCCAAAGAAATACACACCTGAACCCCAAGGAATTCCCAGAGGTAATTTACAGCCATTTTCTTCTAAAAAGCAGGAAATACAGCAGGAAAATCTCAGTGAAGACATGCCAAAAAACAGGTGTTGTAAACACTCCGTTTCTTACATCCTCACTTCCTTTAAGAGAAGTGTGATAACGACTCACAGCACCTTTGTAATCATTTCTAAGCACTGAAGGCTGACCTGGCTCAAGAGGCCCGCTATAAATAACCTATTTGCTTAATTTAATGCAAGGACTTCAGGAATGAAACAAAGGAAAGATGATCCAAACCCAAGCCATTCCTTAAACTTCCTCAGGGTTATTAATGTGCCAAAACCAGAAGGAGCTGATCACACATCAAATCCAAAGGGTAGTGCATATTTAGAATAAAAAAAAAATTAAAAATACACCATAAACAGTGTAAGGGAGACTGGCATTGACTCTGGGAACTCTGCCTGAAGCAGAGAAATCAGAAGGACTCTCATTGAGCCCAATGAACCTGAAGGAATCAGACATGCCTTCAGGAAGGCAATGCTAAAATAAAATATTCAATCTATAAATGCCTTCCTCTTGCAATGACCTGCGCCCTACAGTTAAGATAAGCAGGACAAGTGTCTAAAGGCTTTTTGACCCCCTGCCAAGACACTGACCATGTTGCAGACAGATGGCAGTCACCTGCACATGAAGGAGCTATAAACACTATAAACCTTCCATGGCCAGCAAGCTCAGATGGACCCAGCAGCAATGCCAACCCTTCCACAGAGCCCAGTATGAATGGAAGAACCAGCCCCCAAAAACCTAAAAACCATCAACTCAGTGCTGCAGCAGTAAGTTCAAAAGAGTTGTTGGTCCATCAAAGAGGATTGTGTGTTTTTAAGATTAGTATTGCTCTTCTATTACACCCGGAAGGAAAACAAGTACAAGCACAGTAACTTCTGACGCAATTAGTGCTTGTGTTAAACTTTCAATAATAATTCCCCTTGTGTCTCAATAACAATTTGAACAATACTTTAAAATGTGTTATATTTTACTCAAGTAACTGGAATTTTCATCATGACCTTTCAGAAATAGTGAACAGCAGAGCTACACACCTTGAAGGTGGGGGGAGAAAATGTAAAAAAAAAAAAATTCACTTCTTTAAAACTAGATGGACCAAAGGAACACATGCCTCAACATCACCATTCCAAAACCACTGAGAGCTCTTCTCAGAAGAAATTTATAAATTCATGGAAAAAAAACCCCAAACAAATATTTAGTATCACCACAAGGACTTACTTGAGTTTTGTAAATTATTTACTCCATCCTCATAGTGCAGGAGACAAGGGAAATCTTGCAACAACATCAATACTTGACACATTAGTCAGTCTTTCACTTTTGTTTCATCAGTCTGCTCATGTGCTCTCAAGTTTGCTGACCCGTATTCTTGAGCTCATTGAAAAGATGGGACAAACTTGTCTACATTATAACAAGAGCTATAAAAGTGGATCTCTTTTTAACAATATCTTTTCCTGTAGCCACGCCAAATGTAACCCATAAAGATAATTTGAGATTTAATTTTAGAATTTCCATGGCAAGGGAGTGTTAACTCATTATCATTATTAACAACAAATGCGTGCTACTGTTAAATGCACATTTCAGTAAAATATTAGTGTCTTGCCATTCATTCCACTATAATATTTTCCACTTATCAATCTGTTCAAGTAATTCTCAGACAGAGAATGTAGTATTTCTCATCTCTTCAAGAAAGGTTTTGTCAGTAACTGAAGGGGCAAAACTCTTCCCTGCTCTTTCAGCTGGGGAGAAAGCAAAGGGAATGAATGGATGGTCAAATGCCTTTCCCCTCTTTCCATCTCAAGGGCTGCACAAAAGCTTCTGTGAAATCAGCAAAAGCTAAAAATGCACAATTTTTCCACGATTTCCCTATTGAATGTTCCCTTTACCAGCACAATATAAATTTCAAAGTTCAGAAGGATAACTGGCTGACTTTTCCCTTAAATTCACTAGCACCACTGACAACCTTTTGCTTCTCTCACCATCACTCAGACTATGTTGTGCATCCACCCAATTGAAATCCCTCAGAGTAGGACAGAGAATTCAAGGACTTTTCCTTTTCTTTACTATTTTGACAATTTTCCTTGCTGGTTTCTACTTCTCTTTGATGTGTCACTATCTTCTTTCATTGCTGATCACAATGGCTCTGCAGATAAACAAGGTGAAAGTTTCTTCTTCCCTTTTTGTAATGGCTTACACAAGGGCTCCGCACTTCAAATGGCAACACCCCCACAGACCTGTGAACAACCACAGAATATTTTTTTCTTCATATCCTTAAGTATGGACACCTTCATTCTAGTCAGTCTTACTTCAAAGAGACTAACAGATCCTAATTTGACCAAATTGGATGGTCTTTATGTATATAGAGAGACAAATGAAAGTCAGAAGTAGGAGGCAGGAAGGAAAAAAAAAAAAAAGGAAACTATTTGCTTTTTGGCTTTATCACTCTTTCATGATTAAATATAATTGACAAACCCATGAGGCCTGAAGAGTGAATCATGTCCCTAGTTTGGAAGGAAAAAAGGACCATAAAAAAAAGGCTACTTTGAATTAGGTATTAGGCCTATTGATATTTCCTAGAGTGGATACAGAAAGGAGCCCATTTTAGCATCTCTCATGTCACCAGCAAACATTATGATTCTGTGCCTCCATACAATTGAAGCACAGATATAGGAAGAACATTGAGCTTTGGGGGATAATCAGATTTTTTTTTTTTTTTTCAATAAGTAGAGCATATTATTTTCAAGTGGTTAACTGAGAATAACTCTTGCAGAAGTACAATATAACAGTAATTATTCTGAAATCAATGGTACAAAAGGGTTCATTTTAAATCATATTATGATTGCTGGATTAAAGTGGTTATTATATAATCGGATAGCAATTACTCCACCTTAATAATTTCTGGGTTTCTAAGGGTGAAAGTGATAATACAAGCTACTACAGCAGGTGTCAAATTTTAGACTTTGTGAAATGAATATTCTAAAGGCTGGAAAGAAACAAACATATTAGCATATAAAAACCACAAGCGTAGAAAATAGCTAAATATAAAAATACTTCAACCCTCCTGCCTTGAGCAGACATTCAGAAGTAGTTCACTCATGACAAAGGATTTTTGACACGTGGTTTAAATCGCAAGGAAGCTAAAGCTTCTCATCAGCCTTTCTCTGAACAAACTTAATGGCTTCTTATGTAATCAACTTTATTGTCTATGACTTGGCCACCTCTTTACCAGAGCAGTGAGACAAGTCTCTAACAGCTCACAGATTTGCAAGATGCTGAAGGGACATACTCCAGAAAATATGCCTTCATCACATTTGGTTTTTCTCTAGTTGAAAATTCTGCCAAGACATTTACTGCAGAGGCAGCCTGAACCATGTTGTTCTTCCCAGGTTTCTTGCTTCCTTATCTCATTTTTCTTTAATCTAAACCCCACTTGTTTCTTTAAATACCAGGTGCCTACTGCTTTTTGATCACATCTCATTCAAAGAGCAACTCTTTTCCAGATCCCATCAAAAACTCAGCTCAGAAGAGTTTAGAAGAATATAAGCAAGAAACAATCCTCTCAGCAACCTTCCCTAATTCATCCATTTTTCTTGTCGTGCCTTTTACTTATTCCCATCTCGTGAAAGCGAGCCATGCTTAGAGACAAAAGCAATGAGGTTTTCCCACAAATTCAAAAGGTTGTCCACAAGGGTCTAGATACAGGAATTGAGGCCTCTGTGAACACCATCAGTGCCTAACAACTATAGCAAGAAGGCAGAACTAAATGCACAGCTTACTTATTAGTCTTTAAAATACACTTCTCTTTGTAGAACATAATGAAGTTGTTGTTTAGTTTGTAATGCAAACCAAAGTCCTTCTAGTTTCTAACAGATAAGTTGGAGATGTGCCATTGAATACAAAGTACATTTGTCAAGGTAAGTAGACACTGAGCTTCAATATATACAAAGTGCAAAGTTTAATACAGTTAAAGCAAAGAAAAAGGAAAGCTTCTTGAAAAAGACACCTGTGTGTTGATCACACGTTTACTAGATGTAGTTCAGCACACTAAATTCCACACAATTCTATCAATAAAGGGTAACACTGAGGAGGTAACACTGAGGAAAAATAGACCTTGAAACAAAATCAGGCAGTAAGGTAAGCAAGAGGATTTCTGTCGCTGAATGCTTCTGTAAGATTTATTTCATTCTGCAAGGATTTGTGGTAGCAGAATGATTACAAGCACTTCACAAAAATCTATCCAGTTATGAAGTTTTGAAGTGAAAGCCATCAACATAAAGGAGATTTGATTAAAGAGAAACAACATTTGAAAACACTGTAATTGTAGAAATGTAAACACAAAAGAAGGATGTTCCAAAATGTCATGGTGTACGTGTGTGTTTTCCATTTGGATTTTCTTCTCAGGAATAAAAACCGCACAACTCTTGCAGAACAAACCCAGCAATCTAGGTTAAAATAGGGTGGGGCAGTCTCAAGAGAGCAAATTCATACACATGGCAAAACTGGCAGCCAGCACAGAAAAACAACTGCAGTCACAACCTTTCTTCTACTAAGAGCATTTGCTCGTACCATTGATAAAAGAGATGTTGACCAGAGTTGAGAAGAAGTGGTCCTACAACCCTGCAGACAAGATTTTAACATAAGCCCTGCAGATACCAGCCCATCCCACTAAATACCTGCTCTTTGGGCAGCAGCCACAGTTAGACTCCTGTTAACCAAGGACCATTCCTTCTCATATAGCATCATATGAGCAAGCAGGGAAGAAAAAAAAAAAGTAACCCCCAAGTCTATGATTAATTTATGACCCACAGTGTGAGGTTTGCTTACGCCAGCTCGCATAATTAGAAGTGCTGCTGATGGTCATAAAGGAGCTGGTTTTAGATTCTAGCAGTGCCCATGAGCCACAGCAGGACTGCACGTACAGCATGGAATCCCAGCTCCAAAGCTGTCCCCAAGTTTAACAGGCACAGGAGAATCTCTGCTGCACATTGTTACCATCATGACAAAACACATTGTGTTAAAAAGCATTTCTTAGTGTGATTCAAGAAGCCAGATACTAAGCGTTAAAGGTGACATCAATGTTAAGAGACATTAAGACAGTGAAAACAACCCCCTTATTATTGTAAAGGTGTATTAATCATTCATCCCTCACCCAACATTTTTAATCTCATCTTTCCACTTACTTTCCATAAAGACAGTTGTTCCAGCTAGTCTAGGCTACGGAATTAATTCCTCCTTTCACTAGCCACATATTGAATTTACACTTGAAGCACTACAAGCATGACTAGAGATCCCTCTGGAGATCTAGAAGATCTTTACAGATCTCTTTGGAGATCTATAACATATTACACAAAACTGGGAAGAAAAATCTAAGACTATTACAAATGATTTCTCTCAACTATTACAGATTATTTCTCTCAACCTGAACTGTCTGGATTATGTCGATAAAACATAAGTGTATTATAACAGGACAAAGCAGAAATATTTCAGAATCATAGAGTGCTTTGTGTTGGAAGGTACCTTTAAAGGTCATCTAGTCAAACACCCAAGGTCATTAGCCCAGTCAAATAAAATTTCTCCATCTTGACTCCCCAAGAAAAGTATTGTGATACATATAGTTACTCGGAGAAGTAAATTAAAGATGGTCCAGAAATATCCACTCTACTGACATAGTTTCACAGGGCATGACATTTTAGTAGGTCTACTCCAGGAAAACAGACTCCCAAAGATCAATGGCAGCAAAATGCATCAGCTCTTTATTGCTAGTCATTTTTGAAACATTAAACCAAGAGCCTTCCATGAATACTCATATGTGCTTCAGAACCTGAAAATACTAATGGTCTTTCACCAGAATGAGAAGCCAGTTATAAAGACAGTTAATACCTCAGTTCTTTAACCTCTTTATCCATCTTATTTAGAAACTCAAAGAAGTGCTGCTACAGCACTAACAAAAGTTAGGATTTTAGTGTTAACAAAGACCTCATCTCAACAACTGTGCTGACTCGTCTGTCATGCCCCGTGACAAACACTTGCGAGACACAGTGAGAAATGTTATTATGAAAAGAAAGAGATGTTGGGTGACTCCCATCCGTGTGCAATTTTAAAACCAAAAAACCCACAAGCTAGAGAAATTGGCAGCTGGCACTTGGGATAGTCAGCTGCCAAACTGCATTGTTTTAATTGTTGGAAATGATTGATTATGCAGCTGAGCTACTGAGGTAGCTGAACAATTTGATGACAACACAAACAATGGTAATGTCACTCATTCTCTTCCAGATCTGTGGTCAGATGGAGGGAACAGTACTGTTTTGCCATGCTAAATTACAGCATCTAGGAGAAGAGCTACAATTATTTTCCCTGTCACTGAAGTTCAGTGTTGCTGCATCTATGTAGACACCTGTTGCCCAAACCAGTGTATATCATCCATTTGGACGTGCAAGGAGGGCGAGGAACAAACACACAGAAAAAAAAAAAAAAAGGAGCGCCACATTTTATATAATATAAACACATGCTGACATTAATTCTTTCTACTTTACAGCTTACACTTTTCTTCTTACCAAAAGGATTCCTCCTCCTCCCCCAGAGGAGGTTCACAAAGATGATCTGAGGGCTGAAGCACCTCTCCTACGAGCACATGCTGAGAGACTTGGGCTTGTTCATGCTGGAGAAGAGAAGGCTCCAGGGAGACCTTACTGTGGTGTTCCAGTATCTGAAGGGACCTTACAAGACTGCTGTGGAGGGGCTTTTTATAAGGGCTTGTAGCAATGGGATGAGGGGTAATGGCTTCAAACTGAAAGAGGGGAGATATACATCAGAAATTAGGAAGAAGTTCTTCACGCTGAGGGTGGCAAGACACTGGCACAGGTTGCCCAGGGAACCTATGCATTGCTCCACCACTGGATGTGTTCAAGACCCAGCTGGACATGGCTTTGAGCAACCTGGTCTAGTGGGAGGTGTCCCTGGCAGGGATGTTGGAAGTAGATCTTTAAGGTCCCTTCCAACACAAGACATCTTCTGATTCTATTATTCTGCAGAACATTCAAAATACTCAAGCCAGTATCAGCTAGGAAGGCAGGTCTTACATCATCTTGAACCACATGCAGAGGAATGGTTTCTTATTATTAAAATAAGAGGGGTGGATTCTGTTTCGCCCCTAGAATTAACTTTGTTCAGCTCAATAAGAATGTGGAGGATCTGGTAAGTGGTAGGAAAGCAAGCTGAACATCTTCATTTTATTACCTTTCAATCTCTCAGGCATATAAAGCATTGCCTATGACTGATTTTATTTCCTTTCCAGACAAGTTAACTGCAAGTTCAACAGGAGTAATTACTAATCCAATAATCCAAGAATGTTGGGGTTTTTTCAGGTTTTTTTTGTTTGTTTGTTTTGGGGTTTTTTTGGGTTTTTTGGGGGGGGGAGGGGTGGGTTGGG
>JAAGNO010000009.1:48975-77120 GCA_033439905.1 Ceryle rudis
CTCACAATGAAGGTCTTGCTAAATTGGTACTGAAGTATGTGAAAAAGAAAAACTTCACAATGGATAAAAGCACACTGGGAAATTTATTTAAAAAAACCCAAAACCTAACAATAAAACCCAACAAAACCAAAGCTTTAAAAATTTCAAGTCTGCATCCTGATACTGAAACTTTATCCAAACCACCTTTTTCCGGTTCACTTTCTTCCTCCTTTATCCCCCACACTCTCCTACTGCCTCTCTCAAACCAATGTTTTCCAAATTTTAACAGAAGTGGGTTTTTGAGCTATCCCAAGCATGACATCATGCTGTGACATGTGGCACAGAGCTTACTGTCATGTCAGATTATGTGATATAACATAACACAATTTGAGAGGCAAACCTGATATGACACCAAAACTTTTAAGAGATTAACTTTTCTTTAACCATGAGCCAGTGTCACACTTTCTGAAGGTGGTACATGCAAGAAATTTGCTAACACAGTTTTTTTTAGCTGAAGTCTTAACCCTTGACCTTTTAGTGATGGTTGAAATTAATAGTGCCAGACTCACCTACTGTGATTACCTGGTACGCTTTGACAATTTTTGCTGATGACAGGACCAAGCTATTGTCATAGAGGAGTCCGTCAGTCATCATAGAGTCATAAAATGGTTTGGACCTTAAAGCTCATCTAGTTGTAACCCCCTGTCATGGGCAAGGACACCTCTAACTAGACCAGGTTGCTCAAAGCCCCTTCTGCCCTGGCCTTGACCATATTCAGGGATGGAGCATCCACAGCCTCCCTGGGAAACCTCTGCTGGTGTCTCACCACTATCAGAATGAAGAAAGTCTTCATGCTGAAAATTAACCTACTCTTTAGAGAAATGAAGAGTTTGCGCCAGAAGCAATGATTATTAGATGATTACAATGATTATAAGCCTTAATGATTATTAAAGCTTGACAAACATGTCTTTCATCTCCAGTCTTTCATAATTTTGAAAAAAAAAAAACCCAGATTTTGATGAAAATGAAAAAGCTTCTCACATTTCTATGGGAAAGCGTTGATCCTCCATAGAAAAAGAAAATGTCCAATTCCTAGAAGCTATATTTAGGGTGTTTTTTTCCCCAAGAAAGCATTTTCTATGGATATATTCATGGTACTTTCAGTTCAGAGTTCCATCAAAAGTTAGCCCCAGTAATTAGGCAGAGATACAGGAATATTCCTCTCAGGCACTTTCCGTGATAACCACGGTAACACAACAAAGTCAAACTCTCCTTAGGGCACATATATATATATTTTTTTTTAAATGGAAATACACACCGAACAAGTTGAACTATTTTATTCACCCTCTCAGTCTAGATAATACGCAGGAAGGTCTTTTATCCAGCCTCTACACTTGTTTATATATAATACTTCCATAAATTATATTTTTGCTAAGTAGTCATCAGAAACTTATTATAGACTGCAAATGGATTCTGTGGAATCGGTCTAAAGGGGTTTCATACATATTCTCTCATTTTTTACATTTAATATGAATTATCCAACTTTGAGCTCTGCAAATCACATGAGGTTTTTTTTTTAAATAAAAATCAATCTTTTAATTCTCCTTCATCACCAGGAAGCAACGCAAGTTCAAGTCAATGAGGCTTGAACCACAATAGATCCCTGCTTATTCCACAAGACAAATAGCATGAATTCATCTCGCTATAACATCTGCAGTATCAAGCAGTACCTAATACTATGGTATGGTGTACAACACATCATTCTCTTAATTCTGCAGTAAGACCTTAGGATGAGCCTTATTCCCCCCAGGATATATACGCTACCCACTACACCTTGGCTCAGTGGAGAATCTCTTATTGGGAGCAACCTCAATTTTCATTAAACAGAACAACCCTAACTGCTCCAGCACAGTCGGGTTTGACTGAAAATGTGGATCAGATCCAAATCAGCAGTACTGCCAAAAAATCCACAACCCCAACAATTGTGTCATGCCTTAGGGATTATTTAGGTTTTATTGCATATAGATAGATGACCATATGACAATAATAAAAACTTTAAGTCCATCCATACTTGCAGACTGCAACATAGGCTGAATAGCACACAATTTAAATTCAATGTTGTGACACATTGATAGTTATTTGGTAATTATTTCACCTATTAACCAGCAACCAAAGAGTGTCCCTGCTGCCTATATTTATTTCTCTTTGCATAGATGAAGTAACAGATGTCAGTCCTAGCACAAGAGTGAAATCCTGTTCAGTTTTGGTTCACCTACGTTTCCATTAAACTTCAAGGGAATAAAATTCAGCAGATGAACCGTAAGAGCTGCTCAGAAAGTGTTGATGATGGTCAGCAACTCGGATGCAGCTGCTCTCTTCACTATAGTCCATGAGCTGAGGAATGCCACATTTTCTGCAGTCACTGGAAATTATTATGACACCCGAGTTCTGTTTGGGCATCTCCACCGAACAGCATCCAGAGCCACTCACTATAATTATCCAGTTATTCTCCCACTTGTTCTTCACACCCCTTCTTGTCTCGGGCCCTTTTATACATCTGACCAAATGCATTTACACTGATTACATTTTTTATTAGGGAAAAAGGTGGACAGAGTATGAGCTGAATAAATAATAAATATAGTCTTGAATACAATAAAAACTCACAAGGTAGAACACCATGTACCATGCTTAACTCTGCCAGCAAATTAACATTAAACAGCCACCCCTTGGCAAGATGTGTACATTCTCCAGGACACAAGAAGCAGACATATGCCAAATATAATAATTAGGCCAACAAGCCAGTACAAGGCCTCAAAATTCTCTTTATTAACCATATCCTACAGACAGCTTTGGTTTAGACCCATGTGCTGCAACTGGATTTATGCAGGTGCACCCCAGTGCCCACTTAGAGCCCCAATGATGCAGGGCTTTACAGTGAGACCAGGAATGGTATGTAGGACCAGAGAGAGCAGTGCTGTTTAAGCACAGCTTGTGAAGGAGGTTAAGGGAAGAGTGATGATCTGATGGAAGTGTTGGGACATTTAATTCCAGATGCATTCCTTGTGTTGTTTGATGGGTCAATAACACATAGTGACTCAGATGCTCTGAGTCATCCCAAACTGCATCACACCATCCACTGGTGGCCTAGAAGAAGCACCTTATATAAGATGGAAATTTTGCCTCATTAAGTAACCTACACAAAACAACTGGTCAAGTTTTAATCTACCTATCAGAGCTCTCTTGGTCACCTGATGCTGGACAAAGTTTCTAAAAACCAAATTGTATAGTACAGAAACAAATATTGTGGGTTCACTTTTTGCCCAAAGAGATATTTGTGTGACCAGGATATCTTTTATACTAACTCAGAGTTACTGTTCAGACTGTTTAGTTGGTCTGAGAGGAATTTTCAGCACCGTGAAATTATCCAAAGTAACAATAATAAAATTAAGTGATTTCCATTTTAGGAAGCAAATCCCCAGGCAGACATGCAGCTGCCTAAATGTTCTTGTCTCTGTCTTAACGTAATGAGGACACATTGATCATCTGCAATGGCTTACACAAAAGAGCTCTCTGTTCTCATAGCACTGTAACACCCCAAGTTGGATCAGACAGAAAAAAAACCCCACAATTAAACTAAATCACATTTAAAAACAAATCTTTGCTTCCCTCCATTGACAGCCTCCTCTCTTGCACTATGTAATTCAGGAATAAACAACCTTTGACACAAAGGCAGCTGAATCAATCACCCTCCTTGGCTGACAAGAGGTTCTGACCTTCTGGGGCACTCATCTTCTCATTTAAACACCCACAGGGCAGGCCCTGGGGAAGCAGAAGGGATTACCCTGTTTTCCTTCTGCTTGTGCTACCAATGGGGAGAGGGGCCAGGTGAGCAGAAAACACAGAAGTATAGATAAAATGAGGTGCACAGTCACCAGGGAAGTCCTAGGGACCTGGAGCTCTTATGTCCTGCCCACCACAGCTGGACTGCAGAGACACCATGCCATGGAGCAATGAAACATAGCTCATCTCAGGGATTTCCTGCTCCTCAGTCCCAGCCCTGCAATCCCCTGGGATGCCAGGAGCACTTTGGCTCCAAGCACTCTGAGATGGGTGTGGGAGCTTTCATCATTAATCCAGATGCATAATGCTGGCACTTCCCCGCCTTTAACTGCCTAGAACTGTTGATAATAGTATAATGATCTTTTTTATATATTTATGCATCATTAATAAATCATTACATGTAAATTACATTTCCTTTATTTTTTTTTTCCCTCCTTCCATTAGAGCTGCTCCCCTTGTTGGTCTTTATTGACATAAATATTTCCAACCCACAAGCACATTCAAAATAACTATTCCATAAAGAATGTCATCTAAATCATTTACAGCTAACAAATGCTCTTAGCTATGTTAGCAGACAGCATCTGTTTATTTAAATGATTTAAGAGGACCCATTAATCCAGAATACACAATAATATTATCAGCTAGTGGCATGTCATAGGTCAGAAAATGCTGGCTACAGCCTTAACAAGGACAGGCCAGGAAGATTGTGCTATTAAGTATTTAAAGTAGAAAAGTTGGAACTTCCAGCTTTTTACTGGTTTCTAGATACGTATTTTTAAAATATTGAAGATGCTTGTGGCTGTCTAACAGCTTCAGAAAAAGTGTCCCAGCAGCCACTTTTATTACCAGAAGACTATGGTTTCAGCATTTGCTCACAGCAACTTCATTTTGCCTCTGCACTGGACCCCCTGGAAACACAAAGTTTCCAGAATAAAAGGGGCTGAAAAAGAGTTTTCCCCTGACCCAAGAGAAACTCTCCACCAACCAAGGTTAACTCGCATTTAAAAGAGCTGCAAACCTTTGTTGGTAGTAACAACAGAGGATTTTCCCTTAACTGAGCCAATGTGCTGCTGTAAGTTATTTTGACTGCTGGTTTGCCTAGACTGATGAAAACACCGAAAATGTTTCAAGCCGATTTTTTTGGTTTTTTTTTTTTTTTTGTCAGCACAGTATTTGCTGCTACATTGTAATTGAGCTCATTCAAATATTTTGTACCAGAGGAATCTAAGGAGAGAAAAGAATGTTATATTCTCTTCCGCTTTTAAAGAGAGAGTAAAACTTTCAGAGAGTTTATTTCAGATATTATAAAATTATATTTTCTTTCAGGAAAATACAAAGCCAGAACTTCTCCATGAATTCAAATGTGTATTCACATAACCAGCTACATAACTTCATGGCTGAAGTGGGTATGTGGTTCTTGCTCAGCCTTCAGGAAGTGCACGAACACTTATTTATGATAGAAACTCTTGGGAGTGCCAACAATACTTGGTGGCCTGTTGCTACTTTTGCATAGGACCCCCAATTTCCAAAGGGTTTCATCTTAACCATGAAACTGTATCAGATATGAGACTGTGCTTTCATTGTCAGCTAAAATAGATCCACATTCCTCCATAGCGACTCAGTCCAAATTGACTATAACTATACTTATTGCAAATCTTTATAGCAAATAAAAGATTATCTTGTAAAACTTGTTTTTCCTTCTGTGTACTCCATTTCTTCCTGTATTTACAGCCTATCACAATACTTAAGATATATGAAAAAGAGCTGCACTCATAGCAGGTGTTAGTTATTTTAAGAAAAGAAGGTAATTTCGTATATGGAAGAAGTTTCAGCTACTCTTGGGTTGAAGCCCCATGGTTTGTTTTGAGATGGCTACAGTTTAGTATCCTGGCTCAAGCATTTTCGGCACAGCTCAGCCAGAATGATTAAGTCTTAAGTTAAATTGGCAGATTTCCCAAGTAGATAACCATTTCAGAAAAACATCTGTGCAATAGCTGGTCCACCCCCCACTTTTGCTATCTCAGACCTCCAGGTTTTTATAGCATTGCTGTATGAAGTGGCTCAGCAGAGACCTTCATATGGTGACCCTCAACATCACCCTCGCTTCTGCCCATTATACAAGGAAGAATTAAAGCAAGACCAGGTACTTTTGGAAATTCCACCTTCCTTGCCCTCAAGGCAGACAAACAATATTCTCAGTATCAGCTTTTAGGATTTATACTACAAATAAAAATGGAGGCAGACAAAAGATAACAGCTTGTTGAGGTCTCCATATTTGACTTACAACAAGTACACAAACAGCTAAAGTAATAACTAGTTTAACCATGCTTTGAACATTCAGAGCTCAGTGACATCAATACACCACAGCTCTGGTTGTAGCTGGAAAGAAAAAATTATGCCAATATTCTTTCTCTACACCCTGTTTGCTCACTTGAAGAGAACAGTTCAGGCAAATTCACCCAGAAACCGGTTGACTGTGACCCATTACACCCTTGTGCTGCTTCTTCCTAAAATACATTAACCCAGACTGAAAAATAAAAACCCCACAACCCTGTATTATTATAATTGCTTGAGTTTGGACTTGTTATAAACATGAGCTTAAATGTCACTGCCAGTAATGAGGTTACATGCTCCCCTCCCCACTCCATATCAGGTCCCTTTCGGTACCTGCACTGTTTGTTGCACAGTCACAGAAAGACAGGGATGGGTGACAGACGATGGTAGTTATGGTCCAGAGACAGACCCTGGGAAGCAGCAGTGAGACCAGAAGAATCTGTCTCTCAGTACCGCACTGCTTGTTGTGAAGACTTCTGGCAGGACACTGCTGGAAAAAGTGACAAAATATGATGCTGTCACACAGGTCACTGAATGCCATCAGCTATTGCATTAATTTCCATGCGGTGCCAAGATCTGAGTGAGAAACCTCGAGCAGAAAGGTTGGGCGTGCAAGGGCAATGCTGAGCCATCCGGTCACAGATACATTTGTAATAAACAGATAAGGTCAGTTTGAAGGCAGAGTTTCTAAGTGATAGATCTATTTCTCCCTCCAAACCTCTTTGAAAATGAAAGTGTAAATCTCTGACTGACAAGATGCTTTCCACTGGTTAAAAAATGAAAACCCTTTTTCATCCCCAAACACATCATTTTCTGCTCATAGAGATCCCGTCTTTAATTACCAGCTGCTGCAAATGATCTTCTTATGATCATTAACCGTCAAATCCTGAAGCAGCATCTCTCTTATTGCCCTCAATGTTCAAATATTCCACCTGCTTCTAATTAGTCAAACTACCCGAGCCTACCTACAGTGAGGCTGTTCAGATCATATACTGCAGCTGCTCAACACTTCAGTGCCTATAATGCAAGCCAACCATATTTTTTTATTATTAAAGGATACCAGCTACCCCTACTACAACTGTGACTGAAGTAGGAGACACTAAAACCAAAGCATTTTTAATGAGATAACAGCACAGCCATTGCTAACGATGATTACTTGTATTATCCTTGCTATCATTTTTAATGAATGCTCACTAGTGTAAACTCTTCACTAGCTCAACTTGCCCAAGTTAAACCTTGTCAAAATAATAAGCAGGATTTAATAAACTGCCATGGCCACACTCAGCACAATTTTACTTATTGCTTTTTAGGATTTTTTTATTGCAGCAACTAAGATGTGATTTTCAGCTTTTGGTACCACTTCACATACAAAATACTATTTCTTTTGGGTGTATGTATACATACGCATTATTTTTCTTCACCCAGATAATGCTTCCATTATCCCAGAATATAAGCAAGGTTTGCTAAAGGCTTCTAGGACCAGTTAAGCTAGAACCAAGAAATATTTCACGCCTCCAGCCTTTCAAGTGTACCTGCTCTGACCCAAGTGCTTTTATGGCATAGAATCATTAAGGTTGGAAAAGACATCCAAGAACATCAAGTCCCCACTATCAACCCAACACTATTGTGACCACTAAACCATGTCCTGAAGTGCCACATCTACACACTTTTTGAACACCTCCAGGGATGCATGGACCTATTTACAGTCACTTGCGAGTGAGTAATGTGGAAACATCCCATCTCAAACCTGTTTGACTTACAGACATTAGCAACTTGTCTTGACAGCTATTTCAGCAATGATAGAAACCAGAGGTATGTGCTGTAGCAAAATTATTGCTCCTTTTGGGATGTCTGAGAAGCGTCTGCAATCTGTAGGTAATAGGAGGAGAGGATATAAACTCCATTTGTCCAAGTACTGGCACATGTTTTCATTCACACATGAAAAATCCATACTGATTTAATTTTCCTTCAATTGCATGTAAAAAAAATAGTTTCTAAAAAGAAAAAAAAAAAAGCCCCTGGAGGTAGTCTGTAAACAACAAATTTTTAGATATAATAGCTTGACAGCAAGTCAAAGTTGTTTGAGTGAGCTTTGCTGCACTGGTACAAGTTACAATTACCTTAAGTTCATCAAGAAACAGTGGAATTATTGTGTATAAATCCCCAGGAAGTTCAGAATGTGAGGCTTTAATTAGAATATAAGCATTAACAATATTACTACTAGCTACAGAAAAGTAGGAAATGACTCATGAAAATATCATATGTAAAAGCCTGGATATATGACTCGGTGCCTCTGTACTTTAAGCTTTTGGAATTTCTCCCAAATGAACAGAATCTCACAACGAGCTGTTTAACATGTAGATTACTCTGCAGTGAAACATAAAACATTTCACACCTTTCAGAGCCACTGATCGCAGCTACCAAGACAAGAATCGTGCGAATGAAACCAGCTAATGTCCTGGTGAACTGTGGATCTACGGCATGTTTAATTTTAAATGAAATTCGCATCCGACAAAGAATAGAAGCCGCAACTTTTACTTCTATACATAATTTATAACAACCTTCGGGCATTTGCAACATCTGAAATTAAATAGGAAATGAAATTATTCCCTGAAGGTGTTGGAGTTGATGTAAGAAATGTGTTTCAAAATAAGTACACAAATAGTTCATACCATTATCGTGCATATTACTCAGCACATCTCGTTACTGGTCCCTCGCTACATTTCTCAAGATATTACCTTAAGCCTCCTGCACTTAAGCTACCTTAATGCCTCCAGCATGCTCCCAGCTACCCCTCAGAGGGACACACTTGGTGTGGCAAATAGTTTCTCCTATTGTAAAACTGTACAAAACACACAATGGTTTCACAACCACTGAGGATCAGGTTCATGCAGTTAAAGCTTTTGTGCATTTTTTTTAGGTTTTTTTTTAATTAAGCACAGAAGCTATATCTGCTGTAATTGTAAGGTATAAATGAAGATTTTCCCTTTCATTGAGCTCCGCCTCAGATAACCCTCAGACTTTTAGAAAAGATGCTGACACTCTCAGATCCCAGCCTGAGACGAGAAAATTATTGCCCCTTGTAGAACCAGAAAACAGTGGGCACTTAAAGCCTTGGAGCTGCTGTCAGGAAAGCAATGGGCACCTGCAGAGCTGTGCGGGGTTTTCATTGCAGTCCTCAGCTCCAGGAATGCAGAGCAAGTCTCAGCTCTGGGCTGGCAAATGCTTTTGGCCCACAAAAGTGACAAAAGATGGAAATTCAAAAAGTGGAATGAATTCATAGCCAGTTATTTAACAAGGTTTAACACAGAAGGGATGGACAGCTTGAGTAGGAGACCATTGTACCACCAAATAAATTATGAGCCTTTACTTCCTACTGAAGGAAGCTGTCATTTTAGTAGTGCTGCATTTATTTAAATGCCATACTGGCAAGCAAATAATATTTGATTCCATAAAGATTCTCAGCAGTTACCATATAACTGCATTCACTCCATGAATTTACTTATTGCGTGAAAGTACTTGCCCAGAAACAAATTTTGTTCACGATGAGAGCTTGTATTGACACAGAAAAATTAAATGGAAATGCTATTGTCATAAAATATCAGAGTGAAACTAATCACACCACAGCTAAGGGTGACATATATGGAGATTTATTAAACTACAGCCAAATTTCAAGGCCATGTAGCAGAGTTCCTGGGGATTTTTTTTTTCCCCCTACAATATCATTTTGATATTAGACTTCTGGCTAATCTGTCTCAACTTTACATGCTCAGTTACAGCATTTAACAGCTACTTTCAATGGAGAAATTCAGCTTCATGAACATGAGAATATAAGTCATTAATCACTAATTATAAAACTGATGAGTCAATACCATTGGTTTGACATATTATACTGTTAGAGAGTCATGAAACCACAGTGTAGCAGTGAGTGGACCCAATTATTTTAAAAGCTGCTGGATGGGATGATTTATCTGTTCAGACAAAACCACCTGAATTAGAATTGGCAACCTGGTTTGAACTGAAGTCAGGTGAAGAGATGGCTGTCAGAGTCAGAAGGGTCAGAAGGAGGTGGGCACCTCATCAAGGCAGCTGGTCCAGGAGGGCAGATCAAGCCCTGACACCCCAAAGTCAAGCCAAACAATGGCCACAGCTTTATTCACTACAATTCCTTTCCTGTCATTGTACTATTTGTGTTATAACACAAATGTCTGGTGTAGGCACCTAGGAAAGGTCTTGCACTCTCAGCTCCCTGTGTAAAGCTCATTCTGGGAGCTTAATTTGAGTCCTACCTATGTCAAAGGCAAGATTTACACTGTCTGGAAGAATGGAAAAAATAATAAATATATAAATACCTAAGAATCAGTCTCAGGTGGGAGAAACGCCTCTGTGCTCTGGAAGCAGACTTCTTTTATCTGGTGGTTTTGTCCCTTACAGAGTCTCAATTTGTTCTTCCTTGATTGTTTTCTAACTTTTTCAATTATCTTGGGGGGCATCAATTTGTTTTCAAAGTCAGGCATTAATTTAAACCAACACTTTTAGCAATCCGACTTGTTTCTTGTGAAGGTCTTTTAAATGGCATAAGCAGCTGCATAGCCCATCAATCTTCTCTCTCCGATATCTTGAGAGCTATCTCTGTCATTATGTAAGGGCTGCTCCAAGAGCAGTTATTAATTCTGAAGATTCAGATACCTCATTATGCCTTACCTGGAGAGCATTGTACTGACTGGGGACACATACTTAAAGTCTTGCTACAAATGTCTCCAACTTTTCCTCTCTTGCACGTACATAGCAAAATAATATACACTGAAACCCTCAGATATACTGTAAGTAATTGTAAATAATATGATTAACAGTAATATCAGTGTACTGGGCAAAATAACACACCTTAGGGGCAAGTACTAAATAGAGGCATGCTCTTGTGACTCCTTTATAGATAAAGAAAATAATTTCTCTCTCTGCATATGTGTCCTGTGAAACACTACACTGCTAAATTCAAATATTAATGGAGATCACCCAGGCAATCCATCATTCTTGTATTCATGACTGTTTGTAACTGGGTTTTTACTGAGCAAAGATTTGCTGGAAAGAGTGGAAAAAGGAAACTAACAGCCTTTAGCTTGCTCCATGGCACAGACATAGCAACTCTCTTCTCACTCCATTTTCTCTACCCACCAAAGCAGCAAATACTTACAGATGTTCTACCTGTCCTGGTTACCAAAATAATGTTTGACACCTTGTGAAATGATAGCAAATAGCTTTTAAAAAAATGGCTTCAGCTTTTTTCCCAATGAAGACAGATGCCCTCTCTAACCATGCCGAGCAACAAAAACGACACACCGATTTTGTCTTCAGCTTAAGCACCATCTGGATTTCCAGACTATTTACACTTTTCTGGAGTAGCTCTCAACACAGACAAAAACTGAGAGTATTGCTAAGAGTCCTATAGGGTTGGGGTTCTTTTTGTGTTGGTTTCATTGTTGTTTTTATTTTATTTTTTAAAATCTTTTAAACATCATGAGCTGACACAACTGTCTGGGGAAGAGCTTCACTGAATGAGATTCAATGTTGAACTGTTTCTGATCTGCCACGTATTGCTCCCAGACATTACACCTGACTCCTTAAAATTACTGTGGATAAACAGCCTTAGATTTTGCAGAGCCCACTCCAGCCACACTATCTTCAAGTGCTAAATTCAACAGTCCATTACTACTTCAATCACTAATTACAGTATCTTTGTAAGACCTACCAGTATAGTATTAAAGAAATGGAAAGAACAGAATGAGAGAGAAAAAAAAAAAAAAAAACAACTTCCACCATTCACTCATTAGCATTACTACTGCAACACTCCAGATAATAATGATTCAAAAACTTATTATTAGAATATAATTAGAGTATAAGAGGTCATATCAGAGAAAGAATCATAGAAATATTATACATTAAAGCCCAGAAAATATTAAACAGCTGATGGAAGAGATTAGTAGGGCAGTCAGACATCTGAACAGATTAAAATTATATATTGGTAGGGCAATAACCACATTCTTTAGCTTAATTGAGCCTTGTGACTATTATCTACATTTTGGGCCTTTTTTGTTATAATAAAAATAATGAAACACTACATTTTCCATGGTAATTACACAGAGAGTATTATTGATAACTAGCAAATCAAAGAGACATTTCCTGGTTCATTTCCCACATTGGTTAGTCTACAGAGGTCAATAACTGAACTCAAAGCTCAAAAAATTAACATTTACATTTTGTTTACAATTGTATCTTAATTAAAGCAAAAGGTTGTAGATTATTAACTATATTCAACAGCATTTTGTGATTCCAGGAAAAGCCTGTCTTATAAAAAAAAAATAAATAAACCTTGCATTTTTTTCAAAAGAGTTCCCAAGTTACTGTTTAAATTGGAGTCCAGAGTAATAGCCCATTTTTTTTTGTCCTTACCCCAAAGATCATTATACACCAGAGGAGAATTAATATTGGTATTAATACTGTAACAGATTTGGGATATAAGTTTTGGAATCACAAAGATGGCATAGGATATACAACATTTCAAGGTGGCACATTTAAATTACAAGTTGAATCCACGCAGGCTTTATTTAAATCAGTGCTTCTTCCCATGCTCCAGCAACACAGTGTCACTTTGAGAAACACTCGTAAAATAAGCACATTAGCCAAGTTTATCATATCATCCTCCAGAAGCACTGAAAAATTATTACAACTTACCTTCCTCATACCAGGCCAAAAGCTGTTATTTGTAATAAGTGAAATGAATCCTACACACTTCATATCACTGCCATTTTTCAACCACAAAATATCAACACATGGTTGAATCTGAAAGGACAAAGCTCAGCATGAGCCCTTCCTGCCTTTACACCAAACTTCCCATCACTGCAAGGACTAATTAGTACGCTTCCCTTTAATTTCTGACTGCATTAAAGAAATTTAATTAGACCAGCATTGAAAGCAGCTGAAAATGCAGAGTCTTTCTTCTCCTACATTAATTCACAGTTTTGCTTGCCTTAATGTTAACTGATTACCAATGAGTTGTATTTTATTGTCTAAATCATCACAGTGAGTTGTAATCAGCAACATTAGTACCAGATTAATTTGAGCTAATTCAGGACCAAATTCTCCTTCCCATCACATGGCGGTGAACTGAAGTAACACCACAGAGAGCAGCAGAAGTTACCCTGAGTGTGTCTTAGCGTAAGGGAGGTGGGGATCTTGCTCTTATTACTAGATTGTAAATTGCTACCGCCTGGGTACTCGCTCAGCAGCTGGGAAACACGGAGCAAATTAAAGGGTCTCAGACTTCCCCATAGAGGCAATTCTGTAGGAAAATTAACAGTTTAGGCTTTTTCCAAAGCAGCGTCCTGCAGCAGATGCAGGTTACTGACAGCCACTTGATGAAATTATAGTTGCAATGGGGATGACTCTCGAAACATAGTTTTATTTTATTTTAAAGTTACCTCTAGCCTTAAGAGGAAAAAACCCCCGAGTCATGCAGATGTTAGTGTTTCCATTATCTGAATGTTTCCAGTCAGCACCACTTAAAGAAGCATTTTTAGCAGAAGTTGGTTTCCTGCCCAGAATATGGTTGTGCAGAAATCATACAAATCATTGTCAAGTGCATGCTTTTGTTCCTGTGAAAGCGCTCAGAATTAAACCCATTGCTGAATAATGAGGAACCTGCCTCATCATTTCCTTGCTCTTGTGAAGCCCAGTGTCCCTCGTCTTCATATTTCCAGCCTGTTCCCTTCAGTTTTTTTTTTTATTTTCTAATCAACATGCTATAGGGCTGGGCTGCAGATGGGAAAAGCTCAGAACTGACATAATTATTGTAATGCATTCAGGTACCTAATGAAAACAAATCTATCAGCAGTTCCATTCCCCACACCTGCCTGGGGGGATTTCTCAGAGCTGTGTGATTTGTTTTTCTGTTTCAGGAAAATATTCACATTTCTGATCATGAAATTGAACAAAATAATCACCATCTCAGAAAAAAAAAACCCAAACCAAAAAACCCAACATTAATTAAATATGCAGGGGAAAAAAATCATGATTAGGTTAATCAGAGCATTTGTTCTGGTAATTTGGAAATGCTGCTCTTTTTTTGTTTACTTTTTTTTTTTTTTTTTCCCCCACAGTTAGGCTTCCAAAGAAAATTATTACTACACCAAGGAAGAAAAATCTTTCCATTATGAGATTGTCAAAAACAGCTGTATGAGTATTCAAACAGCTTCAAATTCTTCTGTGCACAGAGTGCTCAGCAGTCCCACTCTTTCCACCAACACTTCCAGTACCTCCCTTTATGATACAAAAAATTTCCCAAATTGGTTCATTTTCCTGCATGCGTTCAGATGCCTTTTTCTTGCCAAACTCAGTGTTGGGCAACTAGAGCAGGTTGCTGAGAGCCTCGGCCAACCTGACCTGGAATAGTTCTAGGAATCTCGGCAACCTGGGCCAGGGTCTTACCACCTTCATTGTAAAAAAAAGTCTTCATTCTCTCTCATCTATATCTCCCCTACTTTAGTTTAAACCCATAACCCCTTGTCCTGTCAGAGCAGGCCCTGCTCAAAAGTCTGTCCCCATATTTCTGACAGGCTACCTGAAGTACTGAAAGGCCACAATAAGGTCTCCCCGGAGCCTTCTCTTCTCCAGGCTGAACAACCCAACTGGCTGAGCTTGGCCTCCCAGCAGAGGGGTTCCACCCCCAGATCATTGTTGTAGCCTCCTCTGGCCATGCTCCAGCAGGTCTCTCTCCCTCTTATGCTGAGTTCTTGTGGCATTAGAAAATACTGTCATGAAGATAAGAAGAGAAAAGGTTATTTTTTCTTGTCAAAATACAGTTGTAATTTTAAATTCATAACCAAAGCCCGAGAGTACATTTTATAAGAATACTTTTTATTCCCTTAAAGATATCCATGTGTTTGTACATACTGATGCATGAAAGCCATAGTTTGGGATGTTACTACATCACAACAGCTATTACTTTTCATTTAAAAGGGACAGAAGGTGGAAATGACAGTTTTAGGAAAAAAAAACCCAACAAAACCAAACCTGGAGTATATTTTGCTGTCCATGCTTATCAGGTATTTTGTTTCCAAACATGAAAACATCATACCTGTGGAATTTGAGACACAGAAACCTTCCCCTTTCCCTTGTTCTTTGTCACCATTGTAGCCATCCTGAACTCTGACAGTTAATATGGGACCCCTGTACTTGAAGAAGGGCACTATTATTGCAACTGAAAAGAGATGTTATGAGACTTTTCTCATGGGATGGAGCTTGGAGCCACATGTCCTAGGAAACTCAATCTTGCCTTTGTATTTGGGCTGGGAAAAAACCCAACCTCAGGTGCTCCAGTTTTGGAAGATACCGAGAATTGCCTGACATTAGGCACTGAGAGCTTTGCAGCTTCCCAGACACATCACACACCAGTCTAGTAGCCAAAAAAATAAGGGATGTGCTCAGTAAAAATACACCCAAATTGGAGAAAGACTCTGAATGACACAGCTGAAGGTGGAATCCCACTGGCAACATCATCTGGCTTTAGACAGACTCAGGATTTCTTCTGTAAAAGGGTTAATATCAGTTATGATTGTTTAAACATGTGACATATCATAATCAAAGACAACAGAAACCATGGTTCCCTCTCACTTCCGGAAGGCAATGCAGCCTTTACAGGGTTTCTGGTAATACTTTGTGTTATGCTATTATACTTCAGAGTCTCACAGGACTTTGCATTTTAACCTTGCTTTTATACACACTTTGTAGACTCTTCACAGAAGTAGACACAGAAGTGAATGCTGGGCCTCTCCTTTTGTTCAGGGAGTGAAAAGATGAGCTGAAGCTTATTGGAAGTCTCCGAATATGTAGCTTTTAAGATATAGTCTGGTTTTATGCAATTCGGGCTATTTCCACTAGGAACCAATGAGCACTGCTGAAATCTTGAACTTGAGAGAAATGTGGAGAGAGGGGAGAAGGGGAGATGATGATAATTAAGTCTAGATTAAAAGATGATGATTAGAGGACATTTCTCAGAGTAATTGGAAATTAGAGGTCTAACCAAAATGAAAGGGCAGTGCCAGGGAGGAGGGTCACAGCCACACGAGGGGCAACAGGACAACCCGGGTGTGCAGGGGTCTTCTGGCCAGGCAGCTCGCTCTGCTGCTACAAATCCTTCTGCAAAATCAAAAACAGATTTCACACAGAAACTCAGAAGGATTCAGAATTCACTAAGGTAAATTTCACCAGTCATAAGCTTACCTGGAACAAGGGTTTTATCTTGTTTTGGGGTGAGATTTTTTGGCAGGGGGGGAGGATAGGGTAGGTGTCCTGTTGGTGACCTAATACCTTTTTTCTTTCTTTTTCTTTCTTTTTTTTTTTTTTTTTTTTTTAGTAGCTTTTTTTTTTTTTTTTTTGGGACTCTGCAAGATTTAACTGACCTCTTATCTTTCCAGATCTCCACCGAAGGCATCCAGGAAACCTTCCTTGCAGAGTAGCATAGAGCTGCCTTTCCATATCCCAGCCCAGCAGGAGCCAACAAGAGTCTCTGTCCTCAGCTTCTGTCTCTGTAATGACCTTTTGTAGCTAAGCTTTGATGTACCAGCCTTAAATTATTTCTTTGCTTCTACTACAGTCATCATTTCCAAGATACTCGATAGTGAACAAGATGCCCACGGACCTCCAATTCAGCCCTACTGAACTGGGTGTTTTTAATGGGAGGTATCAGCAGCAAAGGCCACTTTTCTCTCATCAGTGCATTTTGTAGAACTTGCAGGGCCCTAATGCTAAAACAAACTTTTTTTTTTTTTTTCCCTATGCATTGCCCGCTTACAGACTCTTCCAGCAAGAGCACGGGCTGCACTTCCACACTGGATACCAAATGCCAGTGTGGTTTATTTAGGTTTTGGAAAATATTCATAGCCATAAGGAAAAAGGAAATCACTCTTTGATGCTATATTGAAATAACAAAATAAATCATCAGTCCTCAGGAGTGCAATTTTTTTTTTCCTAAGACTCAAAGCAACAAATCCAAAAACATGTTAATGGTGCCTGCTTCCCCTACAGTTCTCTGAGCCACTGGGGAAGCCTTTGCTAACCCCTGCCAAGGAGTGAAAACCTGAAATCTATCACAGCCCTCCAGCAAAGACTCTGTTACAGGAACTACAAATAAACCTGGTAACACTGCTTGAAATTAGGCCACTGAGTCCCACCAGGCAAGTGGCCACAACATGGCTTGACTGGTACTGGGTGCTGGAAGGAGCAATGGGGCTGGGACATCTAAACTCAAAGTTAAATACTGAGAACACTTAGGATGGTGGATCAATCAGGTTTTGGACTAGAAATCTGATCCAAATGTTAGTTGTCTATTTTAGGAGGGTTGAACCCAATCATCTATGCACTGTCCCTGGTTCGATCACATTTAAAATGTAACATCAGATATTCTGACATAAAATCACTCTCCTCCTAGGATTTTGTATCCCTAACAGATGGTCATAAAGTTCATGGATGTGAAGTTATGTGTTCTTTTTATTTATATTGTGAATTTGAGGGCTAAGATGGTAGAAAGAGAACCCTGCAGTGACTTCCAGGGCTGTATTTTGCTGTTACCAATCTGTGCCACATACTACACATCCATAATTCTGGCAAGGCAGGAGGGGGGATAATATAGGAAGCATAAGGCTGTATGAAAGTCCTGCAGAATTTCTTTCTGTGAGAAGAATCAATTTTCTCTTTCATGCAGGAAATGTTTATTACACCAGAAGTCTGACAACCAGTACTTGTTAAGCAGAAAAAGCTTCTGTGCTGGGTTAGCAAGCAGGAGGATGCATTTTCCATGAAAATAGTGCAAATAACCTAGAAATTTAACAACAGTATATTTCTGAAAGGCGACAGCCTTGTATCTGTAAATGTTTCCAAAGCTGAACTTTAGAGTCAGGAGAAATTTAAGGAAAGACCGTATTTTTTCTTGAGAATGACCAAAAATTGTAATTAACTATGGAAGTATTATATATTTTTATATACTGCCAGGTTTTATGATTGCTATATACTAAATCTATATACTTACTTCTAAAATTATTATTATACAGTTTAAAAGATGAAAAAAGGAACGGACACTTAATGGCCATCAGCTTTCTTCTGTGTCCTGATACAGTACGATTGCACCTGGGAAATTTTTACACCTAGAAGTCTGATGTTATTTAAAAGCACAATGGTCATGAGATTGCTTATAGTTTAGCATAAATATGTGGTAACACAACTGCATATTGTCTATACTTTTGTTTTCACTTGGATAAAATAATAGATGAGGACTCAGAATCTCGTGAGTAAGGTCTGAGCACTCAAGATTTTTTTTTCCTAGCATGACCACACATGAAAAAAAGAAGATATTACATTTTCTGTTTCAATATCAACATTTATTAAAAGGAAGGATTAAAAAGAACTGAAGAGAAGAAAAATCATCACTTCTTGAATGAAACTGTAGTATTCACATACTTACTGAAAGGTATGTGGTAAATGATTTCCAGTCAAAGTTGTGGTTACATTTTACTGTGAAAAAAAAAGAACCTAAATGTCTTGAAATATAAATAATGTTATGATATGACTTGTCATTCCCTCTGAGGGACTTATGTCTGGAGAATTTAATTTCTTGGTGTTGTACGTTTATGCCTTTACTCCTTCTGCATATCTAAATACAAATGTCTTCCAAACAACCCTTATAAAAATAATAAGGTGCCAATTGGCTCATGAAAGTACAAGCTCTGCTTTGATCTCTTGCAGGATAAAGCCACACAAATACTGCAAAGAACATGATGAATCATCATTATGTTTGTTATCCTTTTGGTAGGCTGGAAAGGGAAAAGCATGTTTGACACACAGTTGATTTCAGTTATTACTGTAGTAACTAGAGGCACCTCGATAGTTTATGGCCTCTTGATGGCTCCTGTTACAAACCCAACTCTCCAAGGGCTGTTATAACCCACCAGTTACAACCTGGCTGCTCACCTAACTCCAGTCAGCTGCATCCCTCCTCAGATGCCTCCTAGAAGAGAGTGAGGGGCTCAGGTTTGCCTTTGGCTAGGGGGCGTTTCTTCTGTGGACACAACAATGAGCATTGTTTAAGAGGTGGGATATTTAAAAGCTTGGCGTATAGGCCTTTCTCTTTTTTTTTTTTTCCTTCTTTTTTTTGCCATATGTAACAATGAGAAAAGACATAAGCCAAAGGGGAGTGTTTCCAGAGTCTCATGAGCAAGTTTCTGAAGAAGCCTTTGCCACATGGAAGGGGACTGGGCCCCATCCCTGCTCATCAACAGGAGTGATGTCCCCTGTTAGGGGCACAGCCCTGCAGGACCTTGGAAAAGGGATCGTCAGATAACGCCATTAATCAGAGAAACAGAAATAAGACTGAGTACCTGTGGGAGGACACAATGGAAAATATGATTGAGATGCTATACTTGGAATATTGCTTGGAATTTTGACTGTATTTTGTTGTAATTCCATCTGCGCGGTGTTTAGTTGCAGGCTGGGGTTCAACCACAACATGCAGTACTACACTGCTTCTATCATGCAAGTGGATAAACAGGCAAAAGAAATGCCCAGCAAAAAATAGTTTAATCAGATAATGTCAGAGTTCTAATTGACAGGCAGTAATGCAGTCCCTAAAATGTGCTGTTTAAGCTGAGTTAGCAAAGGAGCACTGGTGATTTTCTGTGGGAAGATGTGCATTGCAAACTGATTTGGCATTTGCTCTTTCCATGTTATTTCTCGGTCAGAACAATCTGAGCCAGGCTGTTTCATCATCCTTCAGAGCAGAGATACAGAAGCTTGTTTTCAGTGCCTTTTTTCTTTCAGAGGCATGCGATAGCGGAGAAGTATTAAAAAGTGGCACATCTATATCTAGAGGGTATCTCTGTGTCACCCTTGTATATTCAAAACAGGTTTTATTTATTGCCATTGCTTCTTGACTTTAAACTCTCTGGAGTTACCTTCACTTTTTCATCTTAAATACAGAGTAAGTTGAGCCTCTGAATGACTGAACACGTCTGCACTTCTGCCTGAATTGAAGGGCAGAACACACTCCTGAGCTGAGCTGTTGCAGACTGAGAAAATGGGCTGAAACCCCCCCAAGATCCCCAACTCTTTAAAGACTCCACAATTCTTCAAATACTACTTGAGAAGCATTTTGAAAGCAATAAGGTTCTGGGTCCATCTTGGGAGAAAGAGCACACTTGGTAGAAGAGATGCTACAGGGCTACACTTCATCACGTTTGTGGGTCTGTGCAAGAACGGTCTTGATGCCAAACGAGAGGAGCCTAAAAAGTGTAAGACATTTGTTGTTGGTTTTTTTTTTTAAAAAAAAAGTTATATATTTTCTGCTGCTGTAAAATGGAGATAGAAAAATGGCTGGTTCCTTACACATAGCATTATTTGCGTAGCCCCTCTCACCATAATTACAGAAGAGTAAGCCTTATCTTCCTATTTCCAACATGACAATAAAGGCTGAACTATGTGGTAGATTAAATATCCTCTTTCTTGCAGTCATCATCGATTTAATATTTATCCCTAACAATCCTCTAGCTGATGCACATCACGTTGATCTGTCTTCACTAGGACTTACTCTATGTGCAGTCGTAACTGGGGTTTAGGTTATATCTGATGTATAATTAAAGAATTATCATTAGACAAGCAGTCAGCATTTCTACCCACGTTGCAGCTGATGGAATACAAATGCCAGAGCTGTCCGCTTGCATGGTGACCCCTGACAGGGTTTATTTACACACATGTGGTCTTAACAAGTAAATAAATTTATAAAATCAGAGATAATCTTGTTAAATAAAGTGGACCACAAAAGCTGCAGCACAAAGTTAGCAACAACACTGTTTTACTACCGTTCACTGTTACCAGACTTGATTGCACTGTTCTTCTTGTGCTGGTTTCTTGAAGAAATACACTTTTAAGTAAGAGCTAAAATTGTCAGTTTTGATCCTACTGAGAAAGCTCGAAAACCTTCAGCTGCCCAGTCACTGTAATGCAAGTGACCAATAGCCAAGTGGCTGGGTCAAGTTCATAGCCCAGATTATGGAAAGGATCAGCCTGATGGTCATAATCTGGCCTTTAAAAACAGGTAAACCTGTGCCCGATTCTGTATGACCCCAGGTTTTCATAGAAATGATGAGATTTCTTTACAGCATCTCACTGATCTACACAAATGCTCTCCTAGCATGGGAGTCATGAAGCCACAGAACTCTTATTGTCACCAAAGCACACAGGATTTCAAAGATATCAAACATTTTGATTTTGCTTTGGAAGGGAGTCACAGGACGGAGAAAAATGAAACAAAAATGGCTGCAGTAAAGTATAATAGAGGCATCCCATCAACCTAGCTGGTGAAATTTAGGATCAAGCAACAAAAGAATCCAGAGGCCCTAAAATTGCTCCATCTTATTGAATGCATGGCTGATGTAAATTAATCTTAATGTTTTTCTAAAAGCTACTAGTATATCGAGTGCATAAAAATGCATCAAAAAAAGTTACCTTCCCGGTCATAAACTAATCCAAATTCCAGTTCTCAGCAGCCGCTAAAGTCCGACAGAGCTTCTCTGGAGTTCTTAATACCTTGTCACTGGCCAGACCATTGTTCATTAAATATTTATTACCCACATAGGAGATTCAGCAGGGAAATACCGTGAATATTATGATAAGCAGAAAATAATTCAGTGTTGTCTCTTTTACAGAAGGTTAGTCTGTGATGTTCCTAGGCACGGAGATTTACTCTGATGAAAGACAGCTACTAAGAAACTGTCAAAGAAGTTACACAAAAAGTAGCATCCATGTATTAACCTCTGATCAAACAAGTAGGTTTCATGTATAGGAATCTGTGTACATAAATATGCAACAACATTGTTCTGTGTTAACCCAAAACAAGGGGCTACAGCACATCTCTAGAGATACAAGGCAATCAAAGGTGGATAATAATATTGGCCTTAGATGCAGAGTTTCTATGAGTGGTGGTTGGGATTGTAATGTGACAGAAACAGATATGTAAGTTCTTCCTGGAAATTACCTGGGATGTTGGTATTTTTGTTATCTATTACTTACTGGTATAGAGCAATAGCAATTTAATAGTGCACAAGCCCAGGTCTGCTGGAAGAACCAGACTCATCTCAGCTATTTGACCCCCTCTTTTCCCAGCTGGGAGTATGTGAAGATTGTCAGAGCTTGAGAAGGGAGCCTGATTTCAGCACTGAAGATAAATTTGGACTGGATGGAAAAAAATAATAATTAGAAAACAGTATATTGGTTGAATATTGAGCCAGAGGTCTCTCATTCAGTTGTAAGGGGACAAAATTATTCAGTTCTAAGGGGCACAACATTCTTCTGACTTCATCAAACTACGGGAAAGTCTAATGAAAATATGTCTTCAGTCATTGCTTTCCAGAAGGTCAGGCTGATAAGAAAGCATAATTGCAGAACAGTCAGAGTTGCAATAGGAAAATCATGTCCATCATACACTGTAATAAACCACAAACTGATGCCTGCGTCTCAGCTGTGTGAGTCCAGGGGTACAGGCACCTGCAAGCTTACTTTCAAGGAATGAACGCATAAGGATTTTTGACCCATCATTTTAATTACAGTCTGTGAGAACTAAGGGCACAATTTAGGGAATCAGAGCTATCTCTCCCAGTGCATAAAATGATGCTTTTGAATTCTTTTGGAATACAATCAAACAGAAATATCCCTCAGGTTTCTGCCCTGGAAAATGGTTTGATACTGAACGCTTCAATCTCAAATCAGCATGAAAAATTAAAACACTGATATCTTCCATGGCCAGGCAGCTTAATGCTAAGCTATAACTGCTTAACTGCATGGTTCACGGTGTGCCCCAGTCTCATTCCTCCCCAGGGGACAGGTCACATGGTTGGAGTACCACAGTCACAGCACTGTTGTGACTGTCCCCAAGCTCCCTCAGGGGGCTGTGCCCTGCTTACAGGTGCAGCTGAAGGAATGCCCACAGCTCTGATGATAGCGTGCTTCAGCCTGCACTCTGTTTTAACTTTTGTCAGAGAAAACTCCAGAAAAGTATATTCTATCAAAAACTTGTTTTCCGCTGAAAAATCAACTAACCAGCTCCTAAAGACAATTTTATAAAACGGTTTATCCAACAAGCCTAGACTGGTTTAAAATGCCACATAGCACTGAATAAACTCATCCTTTAAGTGTGACACTTAAAGAACCTGCGCAAAGCTTCACCCTTTGGCAGCAGCAGGACCTTGGGCAGCCTTTGCCATCCCCTGGAGAGCAAGATGTTAGTGGGGAGAGATTCCCCCTGTACCCCACCCATGAGACTTCAGGCTGTGTCTCCACTATTTACAGGGTACAACATTTGAGGTGAGAGCTCACATTGCATAAGATTCCCCTGAGCTTTCATGGTTTCATGCCCGTAGGGTTTTCTTTGCTGTCAATTAACACCATGCATTTTCCAGAAACTGTTAAATAAAGCCTTTTTTTTTCTTTCTTCCTGCCTTGATGGGTTTTGTTCAATAATCTGCTTTCTCTTGAATAAAAGCACTGGTGGAGTATCCTGCATGGATTTGAACTCACACAGAGTTTACTCTTGCCAGGGAAACAGACACACAAGCAGGCTGGTGCTGAAGTCTAGAGCAACGACATCAGAAACAGCACAAGCCAGAATGAAATGCTCATGATGCAAAAGCCACAATTTTGCTTTCCTGTCAAATAGTTCATTTTTGTTGTGCATTTTTCTTGTGCTTGGCCTTCGAATATTTTTAGACATGGGAATCACGACGTTCGCTCATCTTTGCCTACAACTGGGACGGTATTTCAGCTTCGCATGCACAACGGTCTCCTTCTCCTTCTTTCATCCAAACAATTATAGTAATGTAAAATGTCATGTCAGTAAGAAAAGTTTGCTGGTGTTCGCCTAATTATGCAAAATTGCTTTCTCATCACTCTGTTCGCCTCTGTTAAATCGAAGTTTCCAGCTATAATTGTTCCTTTGGGCTACCTGAAGAGGTGGATGCTGTGAAGCTGGCGGCTCATGCTTCCCTCTGTGCCATTCCCACTCTGATCCCGGTGTCTCCAGAGCCCACAGAGAAAAACCCAGACTGTTTTTCAGAGAAGGTGAGGGGGTAAAGGAGCTGTACCCCTTGCTTCCCGACTCCACACAGACCCACACTTGTTCCTTTTCCTGGAAAGAACCATCATCAGGAACGAAATTATCATTTTCTAAATCAGTCAGGCTTGAAGGAGTAATAAAGAATTCCAAATCTGTAGTCCCAGGACATTTTGTCAGGGGGAGGAAAGGAAAGCCTTTAAAGTTTACCAGCAATAAAGTTATAAAAAGTAATGAATTAACAAGAACAGCTGATGTTGGAGAGCAATAGATAATCCAAACTGACAGCCCACGGCCCACTTTGGCTCTGTTCTATGCACACAAACATGTTTAATAGGTGCTGTACAAGTGTGACATTTTATTAAAACAGAAGAGTTTTGTCCATGTGGTCCTTTAATGAATTTGAAACATTATCGAGGATAGCTCTTGTACATGACAAATGGAGAAAGCTGGCTGGCTGAGGGCTTCTGCATTGATATAAATGTATTTTTACACTGTTGTTGGCTCCGTCTCAGGCTTTGCCATCTGTATCAGAAAATATTTCATGTGAAGTAGGCTCTTGACTGTGGTTAGATAACAAAAGGCTTATACTGAAAAGGTTTGTCAGCAAATATCTGCAAGGCTGCTCCAACCAGCCTATATGGCAATGACTTCAGCAGACCTAGGGAGAGGTGATGGGGACTGCAGGCACCCCTGTTGCACACAATATGTCATAGCTACCTACAGCAAGGGACATAAATGCTGATATTTCAGCTAGAATTTTTTTTTTAACCCAAGCATGTAATTGAAAGAACAGTCCTTTATACTTCTGATAATATCGGTTGCATCCAGCTATGCACTGGAATAAAAAGATAGCTGCAGTTTACTCAGTGAGGGCCCTATTTAGCATTCCCTGCTTCCACAAAAGTCCTATTGTCTCCAGCAGGAGCTTCGCCTGATGAAAACAAAAGAAATTCTGAATAGGGACAGAAATAACACAGCACAATACCCCTCCCTTTCATCCCACCCGCCTTGCCCTGAGCTCTGTGAGGTGGGCACACACTGCCTGGCGCCCAGGGGACTCCTGCAGACATGCAGCCCCTGCCTGGGACAACCCGGTCGGCATCACCTGTAGCTCCTTGGAACATCCACAGGAGCTGACCTCAGTTTTGGCAGCAAGCAATGGGTCCAGTCAGCTGCCTGGTAATCATTATTTTTGTTATTTGGTGAAAGGGACACATAGCAGCAAGTGTAGGGTTGGTAAGGTGGAGAGGATAAAAAGAAAGGGAAATTGTTTGCAGTTCCTGGGTCTGATTTTGTGCTGCTGCAGTGTGTACAAATCCCAAGGGGGAAAAAAAAAAAAAAAAAAAATCGATAGAAATAAGAAGATCATCATCTGAAAACATCTCATAGCTGAGAATAATCTATACAAACATTGCATTTAATCAAGCAGAGTTCCCTCTCTTTATGGTAAACATCCCCAAAAGGAGGGATGTCATCATCTCTGCTATTTCAATTCTCCTAAGTAAAAACAAAGCAGTGATTTATCATCCTTATCTGGGTGTCACATAAGC
The DNA here is from genome assembly GCA_033439905.1 of Ceryle rudis. Taxonomy (NCBI): domain Eukaryota; kingdom Metazoa; phylum Chordata; class Aves; order Coraciiformes; family Cerylidae; genus Ceryle; species Ceryle rudis. The sequence continues at coordinate 74,827 of JAAGNO010000009.1, forward strand.
AGGGGTGCATGCCTATTGTTTACTCTCACTTTCCAAACGGTGATGGGATTTCCTTCTGAAGGTGCAGAAGAGAACACGATTCAATTATCTTCCCCGCAAATTCAAAGAACCAGTACTCCCAGTGTAATTTTAGCATGTAGTTTTGGGGACTGGGGTACAGGCCGTTTCAACGGGAGTCGCAGCTAATATGATGAATGTGTCAAGGTCCCCCATCCTGATCTATCGCACAGGTACGCAGCAGGCAGGTGATGGAAGTGGCCTGTCGGAGAGAGATGGATGGGAGCACCTCACACTCTAAACCTACCCCTGCCTCCTGAGAAGAAACAAGAAAATAAAAAAAATTAATCCCAACAATTTACTGATTTGCCCAGGATATTTTTTTTCCTTCTTTTTTAAGTCACTCTATTTCAAGTAATACCTTTTTCATTAAATCCAAATGTTCAGGTTTCAATTTAAAGCCCCAGAAAAGGCTGTAACTTTAAAGAGAAAAGAAGGAAAAAAAAATTACAAGGGTTGCTGGAGAGTCAGCAGCTCCTTAGGTTGTCTGCCTTCTATTTTTTAGTGCAATGTACACGAATTAGACAGGTAAGAGGCTCCATCATATACTATCTATTAAATTCAATGAAAATGGTGTTCTTTCAATTAAAACTAGAGATTGAAAAAAAATTAGTCTCTTGCTGTTCCTTCCTGACCTCAAGCTTTCAACAAAAAATTCAGAGCTGAGCAATTTGTCTCAGTCTCAGGGAAGTGATGTAGGAGGCAAATGCCTCCTCACTGCAAGGCTGTGCAAGGGCCTCAGCAGAAACCAGAGCTATCCCGCACCTCCTGGATGCCCCAAATCTGGAGCTAAATCCACCCCCAAACCTCCAGTGAGCCCTTGGCACTCTCCCTTGGGCTCCTGGATCCCTTCGTTGCTCCTTTGGGGGCAGACAGAACCTTCCAGCAAGTAAAACCTCCCCCAGTGCTGGTGCCTCTCATATATTTCTTTACAATGTGGCATGTGCCAGAGTTTTTGGATGGGAACTACTGTTCCATCCATCTGCCTCCATAGAAAAACTTAATTGCACCATGCGCTTCTGGGTACTGAAAGGCAGCTGGAGCATCCGCCAGCCTCACTGGTGCCTAACCCAGAAAAGTATTTCCAACATCAAAATGTCAAGAGCGGTAAGAATCGTTTACCTTCATGACAAACCTACTGGCAAGCTCATCCTGAGGGGAAAACAGAAAGGTGGGTAAGGGTGAAGTGATGTCTAGTCTCTAAAAGAGGTGCTGGCACAAGTCACCCCACGCCCAAGTGAAAATCTTGGGAGTTTCCTCCCATGTCCTTGTTCACCCATTTGGTAGCTGGGTGCTGAGTTTTTCCTCAGTTACTAAAAAAAACTCTGCATACATTTTTCAAGCTGATTTTCTTCGTTTTGTGTATTAATTTAATAAATACAGGCTGTTAAGAAGAGTCCTATTTTATCTATATATATATTTTGCAGCTAGATCTTTTCTCCATCCTCTGTATGTACATTTAAATTAGCACAAACTATATATAAAATGATACTGTGATTTTCAGGCAGAAAAAGGATAACCTTTTTTTTTTTTCAGTAAATAACACAGTATCAATGCTCAGGACAGGTAAGACCTTTGGCCAAAATGTTGTTTGATGATAAGTCTTGCTGCAATAATGTATAGCAGCACATTTTGTATATTTAAGATGCTGTTTGTAAACCTGTAAAACATCCTTATATAGACCATATTCTTTAATGGAGAAAGCTACATTCTGACAAATATGCAAAGCCGTATCGTTTATTTCAATCCTCTGATTCCATCTCAGCTCAAAAGCAGAACAACACACTATATTTTAGTTGTGGTAATTACAGTAATACCAGTTTTTTTCCACACACAAGAAATGATGTTCTGGAGCTTAACTGTATCCATAAGGCTGCGTCCCCATGTTCCATCCTTCCCACTGTTGTAAAAGCCAATGTAGGCCACAGTATGTTTCATATACATTCTAAGAGCAGGTCTAATAAAGTTTGCTTTCTTTTCCCCAGCTCTTTATCCCTGCAGAAGAATGTTACAGTCCTACAGTGAATGTCAAGGTAGGGTATTAAGCAGAATTAATGAAATTCACAGTCAGCTTTCTGCTTATGAAAAAAAAAATCCCAACCCTTTGCCTGTTTTACTTTTCATTCATTTTTTTATTTTGTCTTTCTGGATTTATAAAACTACCAAGGAGATTTGTGGACAAGTTTAGAAATGAATTGATAGAACTGGGGTTAGTTTTTTTTTTTAGTTGTTCTGAT
>JAAGNO010000011.1:0-21501 GCA_033439905.1 Ceryle rudis
GTGTGTTCCTGAATCCGGTACCAGAATCCAGCTCCTGAACACAGCTCCTGTCTGCTGCGGGGCCCAGGCTGGGACTCCCCCAGTGCCTGCTCCACAGCATTGGTGGTGATGGTGATGTAATTACCATCAGGGGGGTTGGGTTAAATACTGGTTTTGTCTATATTTGTAAATATTCAATTTTTATTATTATTATTTTAATTTTCATTACATCTGTTCTAGTTTCCTTTTCTAATCGCTAAGTCTCTCTCCCTTATTCCCTTTCTCTTCCCCTTGGGGAGGGAGGGCGGTTAACAGAGAGTGTCTGTTATTGGTCTAAGGGGCCACCCTGACCTTAAACTGTGACACAATGTTATATGGAAAGACACACGCACAGCCTTCTTAGCTTTTTCCTTCAGTCCTATTTTTCCCCTCCACTTTCTCTGCCAAAAAGAATCCTTGTCAGTCTCAATGCTCAGCAGAACTGCACCTTCCAGTCTTCAGAGAACAGCAATTAGTGGGAACACTGTAGGAACAAAGGGTGAGAAATACAGAACTCCCTGTGTATACTAGGTTTCTGTGAAGATATGACTGGCCTCTTCCCCAGAATTCCTTTGCCACTGAAGATATGCCATCAAATATTTTGACTTCATTCTTGTTAGCATAAAACTAACCATACCCCAGAGGTGCCTATTTCTCTCCTGCATTATTAAACTAGAATAACTAGCACAAAGTCAGATACCTGACTATTAGATGTGTAATGTTAGGCAAGATGAACATCATCATTAACAACACCAAAAGACTGAAGATCACAATCTAACTGTGAGGAGATAATGGCTTTTACTATATACACAAGCAATATCAGAAGCATTTTACTTTGAAAATGATAATGGCTGATGAGAAATTTGAGTGATTTATGTTCAGCAGCCTGTTCCTTACTTCAGATCTTAGTTCACAGTTCTCTGCTTGTGATCTCTGTGAAGATTTTAATTGTACCAAGCAGGATCAAAAGCCTCTCAGTGAATGCTGGTATTCACTCTCCTTTTTCACATTTTATTTCCAACTACCTTATTTTTATAGAGTTGTGGAACACTTCAACTCCCTACCCTGCAGGTGATCAAACATGGGAGCCTTCTCTATAGTTATCAGAACAGTGCCTTACCTTTTGCGGAATTACTCTTTAATTAATGGCTCCAAGGTCTAAATCTTTGAGCCACAACATCTTTTAATCTTCTGTCTCCCTTCTTACATCAAACACTGTGTCTGGTATACTATCATAATATACCTTCAATTTAATCTCATATTTACATTACTTTTATAGTTTTTACAACTAGTTTTTCTATGGTCTTCCATCAAAGTTCCATTATAAAGTTAGGATCCAGAATCTACAGCTTGAAAACCACTGCTTGCATAACTCTGTTTCTAAAAACCAAAAACAGGGAAACCCACTGCTTGAAAAGCATGTGAACATCCCACATGATTCACTGGTATTGGAATCAACATTCACCGCCTTCTGACTCTTAAAAGCCAGAAATCAGAAAACAAACTCCGCTAGTGAAGACACCACACCTGTGGATATACAATCAGTGCGAAGGGAAAGAATTGGAAAGAGCCAAGGGTGTATGAAAGATAACAGCTAGAACTAAGATGAGTACTTGTTATCTGCTAATTTTTCAGGCCTCCTCATTATTTTTACTAATTTATTTGTTCTTACAGCCTTTTATGTAGGTGAAAAACTATATAAGTCTTTGTGCTAGCGTAATGGGCTGGAACATCATCTCCCCTTTAAATCTAAAAATGTTCCCAATAAAGCCTTACCTTTTTTTTTTCTTTTTACCTTCTGAATTATTTATAAATTTTTTTTGACAATCAGTGTAAAGGGTGTGAAAGCACAGGGAATGGCAAAGCAAGTTTTTGAAATAGCCAGGTCCGTAGAAACAACAACTTTTTTACAATGTAGTTAATTCTTCACTGAAACAAATATAGCAGGCTTTAGAGAAGAACTGAGAGTTGTCTCTACTGGTGATGGCATTGAACACCCCACAACAGTCTGCATCAAATGGAGGACTGCTTTTATATCAGTAGTCTCTCTCCCTGGCACTTTGAGGTGTGAACTGTTATCAAGAGCTTTTTCTGAACACTGTTTTAGATAGCAACAGTGCCTCAGTGCTTTGTTGTCCTCCAAGGTGAAAGTATCTATGATATGTGAAATGCTAAGCTGGCCTTCTCGTTGCTGCCTGTAGGAACAACTTCAGTAATATCAAGCGTATTTCACTGGTAATTAATTTCATCCACTGATGACTTGTTCTGTAAACAATTCACATTAGTGTGCAACACCAGAGTAACTTTAAAAGGTCTAAGACTGAACTGTAGGAAGAAAAGGAACCATCTAACTCCATGGCCACAAAGATGATCAGAGGCATGGAATACCTCTCTTAAGAGGACAAGCTGAGATAGCTGGAGTTGTTTAGCCTGGAGAAAAGAAGACTCCTGGAAGACCTTACTGCAGCCTTTCAGTATCTGAAGGGGCCCTGCAAGAATGCTGGGGAGGGACTTTGTACAAGGGCTTGTAGTGATAATGTTTTCAAACTGGAAGAGGGTAAATTTAGATAAGAAATTAGGAAGAAGTACTTTATTATGAGGGTGGTGAAACAGTGGAACAGGTTGCCAAGGGAAGTTGTGGATGCTCCATCACCAGTTGTGTTCAAGAACAGGTTGAATGGGGCCTTGTGCAACCCGGTCTAGTGGAAGGTGTCTCTGCCTATGGCAGGGGGGTTGGAACGAGATAATCTTTAAGGCCCCTTCCAACCCAAACCATTCTATGTCTCTATGTTTCTAGGTCCCAAACTTTAGATACAGCCTAAACATGTGGTACCTTTAATACTCCACAGCTCATTGCAAATTAAAACCAAAAATCTTCATTAGAAACACTAACAGGATGGTTTGCTCTGAAAGGGAATCTGATTTTAGCCATACTATACAAACAGCTACAGTTATAGAATGCAACATTCAGGTTTGATTCTCATTTACATGTATGTTCTTGTACTCTTTCACTTTTACAGGAGTCTTAAAGCAGGAATCATCCCATCTGAGACTTCCTTTTTATCTCAAGAATGCAAAGGTATATCAGTGAAAATAAGAATAAGGTCTTATTCCACATGCAGACTACCAGGTAATTAACAGTCTCTTCTCCATATCAGCATAGGGTTAATGACATTGTGTATTACCCAGCTCCTCAAAAACAGATTCAGTTATGTCCAGCTTTGCTGAGTCCATCATTCCAGCCTACTACAGTCTTGCTTTGTGCAATTCTGTTTTGTGAAATAGGACAGAGTATTTTCACTCTCACTCATTAGAAGTCTGCATCATTTCTGCATCATACTTGATCACCACAGAGATATTTCTCTTCCTCTTTCAGCTAAGTGTGATCACCTACATGAGACTGAGGTTTATCCTGAGTATGCTTAATTAGGACAGGCCCAAGGGGTAGGCACAACAGCTTTTCACATACCATACAACAATTTTACAGGGTGCATCATGAGTCCTAATGACTAGCTTGTCAGCTCTTCTTACTGATGGCAATCAAGTTTTTTCTCAATTTCGTATTTGACAGTAGAATCAGAGACTGTAGCAGCAGTGAGGAGGTAAATCTGCCCCTAGAAGCAATCTAAAGAGCCTGGACCACAGGACAGGTGAGCTTCATTTACAGTCCAAATAAGTCATGCTGTTATAAAGTGTATGTCAGACTGGACCAAGTTCTGTCACAGAATCATCAAAATTGGAAAAGACTTCCAAGATCATCAAGTCCAACCACTCACCTAACACTATGACCACTAAACCATGCCTTGAAGTGCAATGTCTACATGTTTTTTGAACACCTTCAGGGATGGTGACTCCACCACCTCCATGGGCAGTCTCTTCCAATGCCTCACCACTCTTTCAGTATAGAAACTTTTCGTAATGACTAATCTAAACCTCCCCTGTTGCAACTTTATCCTATTACCTCTCATCCTATCACCTGAGAGAAGAGACCAACACCCACCTCATTAGAACCTCCTTTCAGGTAGTTGTAGAGAGCAATAATGTCCCTCCTCAGTGTCCTCTTCTCCAGACTAAACAACCACAGTTTCCTCACCCACTCCACATAAGACTTGTTCTCCAGACACCACACCAGCATTTTTGCCCTTAAGAAAAGAAGAAATGGCTAAATACAAAGGTTTTATACATCTACATGTTAACATATATAGTTTTCCTGAATGGTACATGGAGCCCAGTTTTTCTGTTTCAGCTAGAACATGTATTTCAGAAAGACATCTAATCTTTAATGCTTATCAAGCATATAGATAACTTATTCTATTAGAGACAATTCACAGTAAAAATGCATGTTTTATTTCTAATTTCAATTGCCCTATGCTCCACTTTCATGATCTAGGTCTCTAATGTCTTTGTTAGATTAAACTTCCCTCCAGTGTTGGAAGTATCTGTATTTATAGGCCATGATCAGGTTGCTTCTTAACCTTCATTTCATTAAGCAAAATTGATTGAGCTGGTTTAGTATCTCACTGTAAAATTTTTCAGAACTTCTATCATACTTGTAGCTCTTTTAAAAGTCATTTCCAATCCATCAATGCTACTTTAAAATGAGTTAATAAAACAGAACACAGTACAGGTCTTACTAATATAATAGAGAATCAAAAATAGCTCTGTACTTCCATTTTTTATTTCTCTTTCTATTTATCTAAGAATCGCATTTTCTTTCTGAGCCACAGCTTCACATCATGTGCTCAGTAAAATGTAGTGCCCTATATTGATTTCTACTGCCTAGAGGATGCTTTGGGCCAAAATCCACACTGGATATAACGACATTTCTCCACTGAAGAATATTTCAAAATATTCAGCAGTCAAGCTAAGTACATAATACCTTAAAATATGAACCTCTTTTATATAAGATTGCCTGTACAAATAGAAGAAATATTTGCCATATGACTACATCAATATTTTTTTTTAATGATAATTAGATTTATCATATTCAAAACTTGCATAGGATATTGAGGAAATATCTTTCAAAAATGCAACTGAAAAAAAAAAAGAAAAATCAGGGAGACTAATACTGCTTTTTTCATTGTTACTCAGTATTATTGGACACTCAGCTGACTGACCTGTGGTGAGTTAATGAGTCAGACTGATATCACAATGTTAATTAAAATATTATTAATGACTATTGTCATGCTGTCACAGAGATACAGAGACCATCTCATCATCCTAATGCTGTGAAATTTAACAGTTTTCCTCTTTTTTTGATTTCTTACTGTACAACATACAATTTTCCTATAAGTATGCAGTGATTGGGCAAGACACTTCTTTATATCACAAACAATTGTGCGCCACCTCCCATACTATCTTGACATTTGTCATCAGAAAATGATTTTAATTTTCTTTTTTTCATTTGATGCTTAGTTGGAGACATGACTGGGTGCTGTATGGTGCTACAGTTCAGCTACGTGTTGCTGAACTGGAGTTGCTGAGCTGGAGTACCATGTGCCCTAGTGCTTTGCCTAGCAAAGCTCTCTCTTTTGCAGGAAAGCATCAGACACTACCTTCACAATGTTAATGCTATGGAGTCGGCACCTCAGATAAGCAGTGTTATGCAGGGACACCAAATCTACCTCTAAGTTAGTTTAAGAATTAAGAGTCAATACAGGTACTGCACATGCAAGTCTGGGAGGTGTGATTTGCCACACTGCTGCAGTGAGACTGCTTCTGAGCTAACTTAAAGGTGGAATGGGCACGCCTACCGTGGTCTTCATTGTAGGCATAACCCAATGACTTATTTTATTTCTTGAGCCAGGTTACATTCAAGACTACCCTCCTGTTAAAGCAGGTTCACCTAGAGCAGTTTGCACAGGAATGCATCCAGGTCGGTTTTGCAAGTTACCAGAGAAGGAGACTCCACAACTTCTGGGACAGTCTGCTCCAGTGCACTGTCAACCTCATAGTAAAGAAGCTTTTCCTGAGCTAACGTGACATTTCTTGTGTTCCAGTTTGTGCCCATTGTCCCTTGTCCTGTCACTGGGCACCACTGAAAGTGTCTGGCCCCATCCTCTTGACACCTGCCATTTAGATATTTAAAAACATTGATAAGATCCCCTCTTAGCCTTCTCTTCTTCAGGCTAAACAGCCCCAGGTGTATCAGCCTTTCCTTGTAAGGGACATGCTCCAGTCCCTTCATCATCCTCATAGCCATTCATTGGATTCTCTCCAGTAGTTCCCTGAATGAATTACAATGGAGGAGAAAGGTAAGCAAAATCAGATTGCAGCATACTGCACTGTGATGACAGGATCCTGGAATTTCTTTTAAATGTAGTCTTTCCTACTATATATTTATAGTATCTTTTTGCTCAAATTGAGTCAATAATATTACTAATTAAAAATATAAATAAAAATATATTTGCTTTTGATCACTCACATCCTCCATTTTGATCTGAACAGAATTCATTAAAGTTCTCATTTTTCTGCTGATAGCTCTGGTACCAGTGGGAATTTTTTTTTAATTTTTTTTTTATATCAATTCATGCTTTATTAGGTTGTTTCACTTGTCTGTTATTTTTACGTTTCTTTCACAAGGGATAATTTACAACCTTTTCCCTACACTTTTGTGAGAGATAGACTGATTTGTTTGCGTTCAGAAGCAAAAGCATAAGTAGACTGTGCTTCTGGATAAAGAAACATCAGCAACAAAAAAGACAATATTTTGACAGATTATCTAAAAGTCACTAATATTAGGGCAACAAAAAGGCATTCTGTTTCAGATTCTCAGCCATGTCAGATAGCGATATATGCCTGAATGGATGTAGTCATCAGGAGCAATAAAAATGTTTAGTACAGTTTTTGTTTTCTTAATATTCAGAATAAATTATAAATCATGGAGGTAATGTCATTCAGAGTGACAAGTAGCCAAGAGAATTCTAATTATTTTCCACAGCTCCACAGTTTCTTAACCATGGTTTGACTGCATCTGCCCTTCACATGAATACACTTGTATGTCATTTGCCACTTTCAAGGACAAAGCAGCGTCACAGAGCATTGCAATGCATGTTTATCACAGGCACTTCAGACTTCTCTGAGGAGGAAAAGAATCTTAAAGGCAAATATTTGCTCCATATGAAATCCAGAAAAATCATTGTATCTTAAAGATAAAATGGGACAGTGATGTCATGCAAATACCATTTATAATGCCAGATTTGAACTCCTCCATTCCTTGCTCTAATTAGACTGAGAACAATAGCACTATGGAGAGAAAACAAGGAGAGGGATTTGACTTGGAGAAAATTATTGAAATGACACCACTGAACTATGAAGTTACAAAATTATATTCTCACTGTATCACACTGACAGCTAGCATCACTGTTGAAAGATTTATCTTCCACAATATTTGCAGCAGAAGGAATAGACTTGTAATTGCTCTAATCACATATGAAGATGTTCCAATAAGAGGGCAATTTAGTGTGGGCTATTTCAAATTCCTGTCCTTAGGATTTATTTTGTCAAGGACACTTAAAGCTGCTGGTGAGCTCATTTTCAGCTTTTGTATAAGCCTAAATTAATCAGAGAGTTACTGGATATATGACTGGGTTTTGATGCCAAATCACCATTCCTTGGCAATGTTATAAAAAGTGGTGAGGCTTATCCAGGTCACAGGTGTTGCAGAGTTTGTCTAATTAAAGGCCCATTTGCCAGGAATTGTGAATGAAGAACATGTTCTATGGCATCAGCTTGACTTCTATCTTTCCATGATAGACCTCCTCTGTGAGTAGTACACTTGTCTGGATATTAAAATTATGTTGGTAACAATCACAATGTGTATATGTGTATTAGGTCTGACTGAGCTGCAGTTCATTTTACCCACAGCAGCCCTCCCAGCACTGTGCTTTGCATTTAGAGCTGGAAAGGTGCTGATAACACACCCATGTTGTGGCTACTGCTGGGCAGGGCTCGCACATCACCAAGGCTGGTTTTCAACATTCCCCCTGCAGTGAGATGGGGTGGACAAGATCTTGGGAGGGGACACAACCAGGACAGCTGACCCAAACTGACCAAAGGCATATTCCATACCATATGACATCACCTGAACTGTAAAAACCTAGGAAAAGGAGAAGTGGGGAGGGGGCACTGGATTGTCCTCTGGAGCAACTGTTACACATTTGGAGCTCTGCTTTCCAAAAAGGTCCAGACATCACCTGCTGATGCAAAGCAGAGAATAGACCTTCATTTTCTTTTGCTTCCATGCACGGCCTTGCTTTGCTTTTCCATTAAATTGGTTTTGCCTTAGCCCATGAGTTTCATCTTATTTTCTTCACCCTGGTCCAGCTGAGAGGAGGGCGAAGTGATAGAGGGCCTTGGAGGGCACCTGGCATCCATCCAAGGTCAAACCACCACAATATGATATATATATGTATACATGTTTCTATATACTTTGTGGGTATAAAATTATTGTTTCTAGGCAATTAAAATTACAACTAAAATGTTCACTCCAGCTCTAGCAGATGTATATTACTTAACTTCCAAAACTCAGAAATAAAAAAAGTGCATTTTGGAAATACTGTATCACTGATTCAGCCTGAAGATCCATCTTATGAGTGACTCATGTCCCTAATAATAATCCCATAACAACCAAGTCATATTTTAGAAAGCTTTACTGAAGAATGGTAACATATCCATTACAATAAGGGCTAAAATGCCATCCTTAATACAAAGGATTTAGAACTTGGTAGGCAGCATCTTATCCCCTTTCAGATAACCAGTGAGCCTGACAAGAAACACAACCTGTGGCTGTCTATTATGTGTGGTGATATGATTCATAACCTCCAATGCACACCTGTTGTTACAGCTACAACTATGATACAATATGTGAGTTTTCTCAGTAAAACAACCTCCCAGCACTTCAAATTTAATGCAGGCTGTTCAGCCCTTACTCACACAACTGGTAGTCCCTTTAGTATTTATTGATAATACCTTTTGCTGGTAGTGCTTCCAGAAGAGTACAGGCTCTTCTCTGTTTGATGGTTGTTGTTTTGCAAGGTTGTAAGCTAATATGATGTTTTCTGTAAGTGTATTTATGTCAAAATACCGTATCAAAAAAATAAAGATAGCATTTATCATATAAAGTACCAACATGAATCCTGTGCAGTACAATACAAATTACTCAGTCTTTCTTTGTGGAATCACTTAAAATATTTACTGTATTTACCAAATATAAAGTCAGAGCAAGATGTAATGAAACCATCTAGCTTATTTGTGTGGATTTTATAGGATCTGATTAAGACACTATTTGAATGTATCACAGTTGTTCTGTTGAACAATAAACCTTGGACCAGTTCTCTACAGGAAGGCAAAGATAAACTAGATGTGGGGCTGTATGGGGTTTATGTGCCCAGGTGCTGGCAGCAGGGATTGCAGGGGTGGCCTCTGAGGAATGGCCATGGTTGACCCATGCTGGACACAGCCAGTTCCAGACAGCTCCAACCAACCCACCAGAGGGCACAGCTGAGCCCGAAGCCAAGGTGGTGGTGCCTTGGGGAAAATGTATTTTAGAAAGTCAAAAGTACCAGATAAAGAGATGAGAAGGGAACAGAAAGAGTGAGCAAGGCCAGAGAAGGAGGAGGCAAAGAGGATACTCTAGATGCTGGAGCAGAAATTCCCCTGTAACCTGTGGAGAAGACTATGGAGCAGCAGTTTGTCCCCCTCCAGCCCGTGAATGACCCCATTCTGGAGCAAGTGGGTACCTCCTGAGGGAATTGTGGCTTTTGAAGAGCCAATGCTGGAGCAGGGGAAAAGTGTGAGAGAGAAGGAGCAGCAGAGAGAAACTGCTGGGTACTGACCATTTTTTCACTACAGCCCCTGACATCACTTGGGAGTCAGGAGTGAAGGAATGAAGATAAGCCTCGGAAACAGAGAGGAGAAGAAGGTGTTGTGTTGTTGTCTTTTTATCTTTTTTTTTTTTTTTTTTTTTTCTTACTACACAAATTATTAGAACTTGCAATAAACGAAATTACATTTTCCTGTCTGTTTTGTCCATGACAATAACTGATAAGTGATGTCCCAGTCTTTATCTTGACCTACAAGAAAGAGTTTTCTTCATCTCTTTTTGGCTTTAGTCAGCTGTCGTGTTTACTCAGTTTAGATCTTTCTTATTATTTTATTGTCTACATGGGAATGACAAGACACGTTAGTAACTTCTACTTAGACCTTCTGCAAAAGCCTTCTGGCAACCAAGTATATGGCTATATGTATAGAAAATAAACCAAAAATAAACACTAAATGAGATATCATTAAAAAAAGTCAATAAATCATGTCAGTTTCAAACTTCAGAACACAACATTTTATGAAACTGATGTTCATCAAAACCACATTTGCTGCCAAGGCTTAGTTCTTACTCATTATTTGTTATTACCACTGTGTATTCAAATAATGAGATATTAACAATCTTTCCCTAAACACACCACTGGTATATGGTACTGATGCTGTGTATTCAGAGCTGCATTCAAAGAAGTAATCAGCTGATGCTGTAGTTGGCAGTGAAAGTCACAGACTTTAGTCCTCAGTGTTGGAGTAGGCAGGCTGGAATGCTTTTTGGTGAAGGAGGCCAGTACTGAAGTGGGTTACTTCTTTCTTCCTCATTTTAGCTCTTCTGTTGATATTTTTTCAGCTCTTTTCCCAAATAAAGGGTGAGGATATGAATTGCTTCAAAGAAATTTGATCATGTTTTTCAGATAGAGAGTTGTTTTGTTTTTCATCCCACTCATTCTGCAACAGTGCTCTGATTCTACCAGACCTATTTCCTGTTTGCTATACATCATATATTTTTGTTTTGCAGATTTTAGTACTTGAACATATTTTGATGTTTTCTGTGCTCTACTGCACAATGGAGACAGAAGTCCTCATTTACGCCTTTTTGGTTATGTGTCATTTATACTTTTAGGCCCAGTTTACTCTTAGCAGCATTACTATGTTATAAATGCTTATACTCCATTTCCTGCTAAGCTATTTGTGGGTTCAAGGTAAGTGTCAATGTTTAGGGTCAGTGCAGTCCACTAGACCTCTATCAGATGCTCTCTTAAGAGAAACGGAATAGGGAGAGAGACTTAGTGATTAGAAAAAAAATAGCTAGGACAGCTTTAATGAAAATGAAAAAAAATAAAATGGAATTTATATATACAAAAGCAGTCTTAAACCCAACCCCACTGATGGCAATTACGTCACTGTCACCACTGATGCTGTTGAGCAGGCACTGGGAAAGTCACAAATTGGGCCCAGCAGCAGACAGGAGCTATATTCAGGAGATGGATGCTGGTACTGGATTCAGGAACACACGGATCAGGATGAAAGGCAGAAGGGACAGTCCTCCTCAGATGCTGGCCATTGAAGAAGGAAGGAGGAGCCTGACTCTCATGATCCCTCAGCTTTATACCAAATATGATGTATATGGGATGGTATATCTTGGTCCATTTAGGGTTATGTGTCCTGCCCTCTCCTCCTCACAGGTGCAGCCTTTTACTTTATGCACCCCCTAACATGGTACAAAAGATCCAGCAGTGACCTTGGTCCACACACCAATCCTTGGTACTAACTCTAAACACTGAGCATTATCATTGCTAGAAGCAGAGACTGCTTGTTAAAATCTGCTTTTAACTTCAGAAAGCACAGTTACTTAGAAGAGACTGAACTGAAAAATAAAATCACTGTTCTCACTCAAACCAGGACAGTAAGTAATGCCAATTATAGCTTAGCATGCTTCTACTTCTCTGGCTGCAGCACTATGTTCATGTGGCTAATAAGCTTTCTGTAGTCCTGCATATCTACCTTTTCTCCACCTACTTATTCTCTTAATAGTGGCTTACTGATATAGAAACTTTCAGCTTTGACACAGCATTTTTGCACAAGCTAGAGTTCTGAATTCAATCTTCATGACAATATATAGGGATAAGACAAGAATAATCTATGAGACCTGCTTCTTATGCCTCCTAAAGTCATTAGATTTTTGAGTACAAAGAAATTAAAGTATGTCTTGCATAAAAATATGCTGGAATAGTAAAAGTGTGACTGAGAATGAATACTATTCATATATGTATGTTAAAAGAGTCTACTTGTTATGCAGTTTTAAATTTAGCACTTTATCAGTCCTACAAATTAGCATTATTTTGCTAATACAGAAAATCATCAGTTCATTACTGATCATCAGTAATTAGATTAATAACATTGTTATGACCAGTAAAATAATAAACTATGATAATAACATGATTAGAGCAAAGTTCATAAATAAAAAATCTGATAACACAATAAATGGAGCTTCTGGGAAATACTGATACTTCTTCATGTGCTTTGAGGTTTTGCTTGCATACTTAAATTTTTCTCATGGGACAGAGATAAAATAGAAATGTGATGAATTGCACTATACTCTGAAAACTCAAGTCCAATCATCAAAGGAGATTCACTCTGAACCAAAGTTCAGTGATGGTTTGAGACCTTTTTGGTGTTCTGCAGCTTGACTATATACATGCTAATTTTCTCCAAAATGCGTATTTCATGATTAAGCTGTTTTCAGTAGCCATGAATTTTCAATTGCTATGATTTTTCTTTAATGTACCTTAATATCCTGTTTCAGAATAGTGCTGCTAATTTTAGGCAACAAGACTAGCTAGCATTGTAGTTGAGCTTTGCAGGTAGTTCTGTGATGGTAATCATTCCCCCATTAAGTTCTTGCACAGTCCCTTCCTTCACATCATAGGATGAAGAACAGAAAGTAAGGCACTGCTGGTCAGTGAAGATAATCGAGGGTGAAGCTTACCTAATTTATAGCTTTGTCATGTTAAACACACTGCTTTATTGAAATTATTTTCTTGTGTTGTGTGCTTTGGAAATGGCACATATCATAAGCACAGGCAAAGAAAAGGATTCCTCAACTGCAAAAAGTTAATAAGGACCTGACAAAAAACCTCAATTATGTAGCTGCAGAGATGTACTGTGAAACCTTTATGGTATGACTCGAAAAAGAGGAGATACATAGTTAATTGAAATACATTGTTAAGTCAGTCATCTTAGTGATAACCCGTGGCTGGGAAGAGGAAGAAAGATCTAGATGTATTCTGAATTATGTGCTCCCAGAGTACCTGCATAACTCAGCAATAAGATGCACCCCTGTCAAAACGTCAGTAGTAACAGAGTACAGTAAGGAATATACCATGGAGGACTATGTTCTTCATAAATCTTTTAAGAGAAGCACAGAAAAAAAAAAAAAATAGGGCCAGCTAAAGCCACAGCAGATGTCATTTTTCAGCTAGTTAAGCTGTCTTTTGCTATGGACTATAACTAGCTTGTCACACCATGCTTAGATTTTCACAGAATCACAGAATGATAGGGGTTGGAAAAGACCTTTGAGGATCATCTAGTCCAACCTCTCTGCTAAAGTAGGTTCACCTGGAACAGGTTGGACAGGAACACATCCAGGTGGGTTTATCTCATGATGAATCTGTTCATAGTGATGCTCAATTATGATTTCATTTTCACTAAACAATATAATTTTTTAAAACAAGCTTGTCAATGGAAAGAACTAAAATGGAGAGTTTTGGAAGGAGTGTGAAAAAAAATATTTTCCTTCAATTTCTTCTTGTATTTAATGCAAGATATAGGAATTTTTTTCCATTTTCTTTTACCTTTGTCACTTCATCCCAGACCTGAAGAGTCACGGATGCTGAGGGGTAGTAAGACAGTATTGAATATTTTCTTTTAAAGTGTAGCTGTTCTGTAGACTCATGCATCTTTTATAAAATAACTTTGTAGGACAAGAGTACCCACTAAAGGAGACATGCATTTTGTCCTTTCTGCATCTTAACAGGAATTAAACACTTCACATTTCTCAAGAATAAGCCTTAAATATGACACAGGCTAATTTTCATCTTTTCTGTTCGTTATATCACTGAGGAGCCAAGAACAACAGATTCATGAGTCAAAGACTGAGGAAGGTCAAGTGAGAAGAATATTGTCTCTAGCCCTGTTATTGGGACAACCAGTCTGGAAAGGGGAATTCTGCATTCTTGTCTCTGCTCCAGGAATTGTTTCTTCCTGTTTATTATTCACTGATTAATATACAGAAATTTTGAGCAAAAATGGCTAGAAGAATTTGCCATCTTTCTCTCACAGGTGCCATAAAAACTGTATGCTTTTCTGTAAAATGAAGTCACATCAGCTGGAGCAGCACAGAACATATGTCCACTCATTCCACCACTAGCTGTGTTTTTCCAAAAAGTTGTTGCTGCAGCATCTTGCAATATCTTGATGTGTGCTGTGCACATAATGAGCATCCTTATTGCATTATGGGAGTCAGGTGGAAGTATTGATTTCCTGGCTTTCAAAACCAAACTGAGGCAAAAAGCATGTTATTAGGATATTTGTCTAGGAGAGTTGGTTTAAATCAGTAATACTACAGGTATCAGTAGTTTCAGGTCAAAAGGGTATTTGTCCAGCTTACACATTAGATGGAAACTGAACAGAAGAATTTTCAGATGGGCATCTTTTTTCTTCTTCTAGACTATTCTTACACTGTAACCAGACATGTGGCATGCTTTCTTTTGCATAACTATTCCCAATGATAATCTGTCATGGTCCTGAGACAGGCACAGTAGCAGAATATGGTACCTAAACAGCAAATTGGGTGGGAGTGTCAATCTTCTTGAGAGTAGGAAGGTTCTGCAGAGGGATCTGGACAGGTTGAATTGATGGGCCAAAGCCAGTTGTATGAAGTTTAACAAGGCCAAGTGATGGATATTACATTTTGGTCAGAACAACCCCAGGCAATGATACGGGCTTGGGGAAGAGTGCCTGGAAAGCTGACCAGTGGAAAAGGACCTGGGGGTGCTGGTTGACACCAGCCTGAATAATAGCCAGCAGTGTGCTCAGGTGTCCAAGAAGGCCAATGGCATCCTGGCCTGCATCAGAAATAGTGTAGTCAACAGGTGAAGGGAAGTGGTTGTGCCCCTGTACTTGGCACTGGTGAGGCCACACCTCAAATACTGTGTTCAGTTCTGAGCCCCTCACCACAAGTAAGACATTGACTTGCTGGAGGGAGTTCGGAGAATGGCAACCAAGCTGGTGATGGGTCTAGAGAACAAGTCCTACGAGGACAGGCTGAGGGATTTGAGATTGCTTAGTTTGGAGAAGAGGAGGCTGAGGGGAGACCTGAAAGGAGGTTGTAGTGACATGGGTGCAGCCTCTTCTCTCAAGTAAATGACAGCAGAACTAAAGGAAATGGCCTGAAGTTGCAGCAGGGGAGGTTTAGATTGGATATTAGGAAGAATTTCTTTACTGAAAAAGTAGTCAGGTGCTAAACGGGCTGCCCAGGGAGGTGGTGAAGTTATCATCTCTGGAGGTATTCAGCAAAGCTGTAGATGAGGCTCTTCAGGACATGCTCTAGTGGGATGGTGAGGTGTTGTTTGCTATCTTTTGTTTGGGGTTGATGGTCAGACATGGTGATCTTAGAGGCCTTTTCCAACCATCACAATTCTGTGATTCTATGTAATCTAGTCAACTTTTTCTCCAGTTTTTCTCAGACATGGACAAAATGAGTTTTTAAAATATCATGTTTTAAGACCTTTAAACATTTCTAAAGTATGCCTGTATCGCTTTTTTTTTATTACATCTTCTGTTTTTTAACAACCTTTTAAGAATTGTCTTGTTTCACAATATACGTACTGCCCCAGTATTAGCTGCACAAATATAGCTGTACAATTACTCTCTAACCTTGAACCTCAGTATTTTATTTTAGTTTATTTAAAAATATTGAAACTAGCCTTTATTTTTGACAAAGCTTTATGCTAAGAACACATGATGAGTTATTTGGTTGCAGCCTGCATATCATATGAACTGGTGTTTCTAGATGTATTACTACTCATATGGCAATGTTAAAATACACCTTAATCAGCTACCAAATGGTCTATATCACCCTGTGTATCAGCCTTTTCTCCAAGAGTATTTACCATTCTTCCTTCTTTTTATGCCACTTGCTTTTGTTTACCACAAGTTATTTCATATTTTTTATTATTTCAGATGATTGTTGAAAATACTGGGTAGTAATCGGTCTTTTATCAATCTGAACAGAACTTAAATAGAAACAATCCCACTTGAGGGCAAATCCCTGTTAACACATTCTTTTCTTAATCAGCCCTCCCAATGTCGTGTTGGTACTGTATGGTTCAGGTTTGTGATTTGTGTCTTGGTTTGAGTTAGAACAGAACTAATTCCGTTCAGTGATTTTACTTTTCATCTCAGTCTCTTCTAACTAACTGCACTTTCTGAAGTTAATGCTATATTTTTGCAGACAATGTCTGCTTCTAGCAGTGATAACACTGAAAATTTAGAGTTAGTAGTGAGGATTGGTGTGCAGACCAAGGTCACTGCTAGAAATTTTGAACTACATGGGGTGGTGCAGAAAGTAAAATGCCTCACCTGCAGGGAGGAGTAGCCAGGACAGGTGACCCTAAACTGACCATTGAGGTATTCCAGCCCATATATGTCATATTCAGTATAAAGCTAAGGGACCATGAGTCAAGGTCTCTTCTTCAATAGCCACTGTCTGAGGAGGACTCTGTCCCTTCTGCCTTATATCCTGAAACCAGTTCCAGAATACAGCTTCTGAATTCGGTTCCCATCTGCTGCTGGACCCAGTTTGGGACTTCCTCAGTGCCTGCTCCACAGCATCAGTGGTGACGGTAACATAATTGTCATCAGAGGGGTTTAATTTGATACTGGGATTGTGTATATTTGTATAAAATCCATTTTATTATTATTTTAATTAAAGCTGTCCTAGCTTTCTTTTCTAATTGGTAATTCTCTCTCCCTTATTCCTTTTCCCCTTTGGTGAGGGAGAGGTGTTAACAGAAAGCAATCTGTCATTCATCTAGTGGTTTGCCCAGCCTCTAAACCTTGACCAATTTACTCATGCCCAGCACAGGGCACGACTGGAGCTGTGATAGGTTGTCCAAATAATATGAATTCCAGTTTGCTCATTTGAGACAGTATCAGACTTTTCTCTGAGTCTTTAAGGATTGGGAATTAATAGGATTGTTTACATCATGTTGTTGTTGAGAGCAAAATCATAATGTTGTCTTTCTGGTCTTTGTTTTGGAGTTAAATGCCATAATGTTCAACTCACAGAATGTGTGCCTAAACTTCAATATGTTTGCTGTTTTGCTTTGTTTTGTTTTTAAATCAGAGTGCTATGCAGTACTAAGCTGGACTGAAATATAAAGTGGAATACTGCCAAATAATTTCAATTGCAGAGATGGCTTGGCCGAGATAAACCTATATTGCCACAAATGAACAGAATGTCTATCAGTTTAGTAGCAATTCTAACAAAGAACTTGGGTGTGATGCATAATTATTCTTATGCAGGCTTAACTGCTGTTGTCATGTTCCATTAAATCATGCAAGGCAGGTTGGCTCTGTGTCGATCTCATATATGAAAAAGGCATTCAGGAGAAAATGGTGAGTGTAGAGTTGGTAATAAATGAAAGCTTCTGTAATGTCTTGCTGTTACAAGGCCTGTGCTGTGTTAAAATTTTCCTTTGCTGAAATTATTTTGGGAAGTCAAGAGAATTATTCAAAATAAAGAAAAGCAGCAATAGCTTTTGTATCCAGGTCACTAGTATTTTTGCAGAGCCAAGATGTAATGCATTGGCTGTCTATTTTGTAACAGAAAATAGCTCTATGCCTTTTTGACAGCTAAGCCAACAGTTCATTCAACTTAATATATTCCCTTTGCATTACATCCTAGAACAGCTAGTAGGCTTTGTGCTTAGAGTCCAGGCTGACAGACATAAAATGTAAACTGTCAGGAGATGCTTATATATTATTAATTTATTTTAAATCTTCCCTGATGGTCACCATCACAGTACCATATGACCTTAAGGTATCACTTCAGATCAGCAGAGAACTGTGAAGGTACATTTCATATTAAAAGAATTCCAGATATTATTTATTTCTTTACAATATGTAGATGAGGTTTTAATATGTTCTAGATATTGTCCATAACTCTGAAAAGTTATTTTACATACTAAGATCACTAAACTGAATCGAAAGAGTGAACAGACACCAATGTCTCTGTTCAGCAGAAAAACAAAGGACAGGAACATCATGGCACTGTCTCAGAATATTCATTAAAAAATTAGGTCCTACCTTTTAAATGTTTTTTTCCACAAAAATAGCAAAGGATGTGGACCTTGAATTGCATTTCATCACAGAGGTGTACAGTGTAGAATGATGCAGCAGTCACAGCATCTCGGTATTCTGATGAACAAAGGAACTAATCTAAAAGCACTCCACAGATATTCTTAGAGAACTCTGACCACAGCAGTTCTAAAACACAAAGTACTCACATTTTTCATTCCTATTGAATGGAAAAGTTTTGACAATGGTAGACAGACACCATGCCTCAAACTGTACTCCAAAGGAAAATAATTTATTCTCTGCAGCTTGTGATTCAGTGACATGTCACATTTCCATTCTGGAAGTAGGAAAAGGGTCCAAATAATATTATTTTATTGTAATATTTGGAAAATGTGACCATAATGTCTTGAAGAGTCTGTTCCATGAATTAAAAATAAATATAATCTCATCAGAATCAGGCATAGAGACAATTTCTTCTCTCAAAAGAAGAAATTTTCATCCCTTTTCATAAGAAATGAACTAAAATTATCTTTGCCTTAGTAATCTCAATAAATTAAAGTGATATAATCACAGAAATGTTAGTTGGAAAGTCATGTAGTTCAGCCTCCCATTTGAGGAGTCACTGCTGGACCGAGGAAGAGAGACACAATGTGTTGATCAGGAGCCTGAATTTGTAGCCCAGCAGCACAAATGGGAAGGATCACTGATGTGACACAAAGCAGAATATACATGAACATTGGTGCCAGTGAGGAACAAGCAAAGAAAACAGAGGCACGAAATGACAGCCTATTGAGCACCTTCAGTCATGTTTTGAACTATGACCTCCTCAGCAGACAGTGAGGATCATATCTTCTTTGATATCAACTCAATCTACACAAAAAACCTTGAACAGGCCAAGAGACAGTTGACGTGAAATAGGTTCTAGTCCATTTTGGGTACCCAAATTTAGCCACACTATTAGTTTCAGTACTTGCTTGTACAGAAGAAAGCTTATGGCCATAAACCAAAAATTACTCCTCTTGAAACATCTTGAATATATTCCCTACAGAAATAATTAATTTGATATGATAGAGGAAAACTGTATTTTGATATTGAGCTTCTGTATATTAGAAAATAACAAAATGGTTTTCTCTCAGAGATACACACTGGATTGCTGCATTCTTTAACAGATTTAACATTAAAAAAAAGTTATGATTTCAAATTCTACAGTTACTGAAATTAATGTGAGCCAATCATGATACATTAATTCTGGAGCCTCTAATTATGGGACCCTGCCCTAGCAGTTAATGCACAGAATAGGAAAGGTCTTGTTTAATGGTTCCATATAATACGTTAATATAAGTACAAATAATTTTAAAACACTTTGTCAGATAGACCTTTAAACTATCCCCTGTGTTATACTGCTTACTTCACAGAATATTGTCCTAAATCTTCCCTGACCTGTGCACATTTTATTCTTGTGTAAATCCAAAGGAATCAAAGGGGGAGGGGGGAGGAAGGAATCCAGATTCATTCAGATGTTGAGGGAAAACCCACTGTGCAAATAATGTCACAGGACAAGCAAATCTGGTAAGTCTTACTACATTACATTACATTACACTTGAGACTTTATATGAGACATATTTTTATAATTATCACAATAACTACAAATTTAGTAGGGAGTTGTGAAAATTGGACAGCATATGACTAAATGTCCTAAAAATTGTAGCTCTGACAAAACCAAATTTGAAATGAGGGCTATGAGGCACACATTTGATGTTAAAATTATACCCAAGTATTAAATGAAATTCTACTGTTGATTCTACTCCTGCTTAGCAACAATTAATTGTACACTAATAAACAGAGTTCAGACCATTACTGCTAAAAACAATTGGCAGCACCCGGTTTTTTTTCAGTCAGTTCAGTAACCTAGTAATTTCTACAGCTGCTTCTGTTTATAAAATGCAGGTCTGGAGTCAACTTCAGTAATTTAGTGAAAGCATTCAAATGCCAGCACTCACAGTGGTCAAATACCAAATTTTGACAGAATGCTCACTATAAATGTCTCTACAAACATAAGAGCACAAATAGCAGTTTAAGGAATTATACTGTGTCCATACATAGTTAGTGGAAAGAGCAAATATGATGAGTTGTTCAGAAAAGGTCATTTTGAATGCCATATGGAAAAAAAGCAGAATTAAGGAATAAGTGTTTTTCCCTCCATTATGCATAACATTTACAATAGTATAAGAATTAATAAAAATAATTCAAGCATATACTTTTTTTTCTGCAAAACACCAAAAAAAACCAAAATAATATTGAAATAAAACTAAAAGCTTTGAGCCTTGTGCCAGGATATATAATGTCCTCCTTTTAGACTATTTTCTATTTGCCTTCTGTGTAAGAAATTATTATTGATCCTTTGCAAGGTCTAAAAAGATTCTGATAGCTTATGCTTATACACCATAATCAGGTGCAGAGTTGCATCAGATAAGTAATTTAATAAAGCAGTAAAGATTCCGCAACAGAGTAGTTACTTTCTGACCATTACTCTCAATTAAAGCTCTAACTATCAATTTAAATGACAGGTACTAATGTGTCATTTAAAACTAACAGCTTAGCCAGTGTTTCTCAATTATTTAGAGATTAATGTTCCCCAAAGGTGCTACTAATAAGTAAAAAAAGAAATAAATTATCTTTGGGTACATTACCAGTACAGTTGAAAGTATACTCATATTGAAGAACTCTAAGAACAAAAGCTTGGCAGCTTTTATTAAGATGGTCAGTATTTCTTATCTTACTGTACTTGTGCAGCTACAGGAAAAAGAGGTACACAAGATAACAATAAACAAGGATCTGTCTTACTTTGTCAGGAGAAACATATTTAAATCTTATTGTCTCCAGAAAGAAATGTTTACATAGCGACTCTGTATAACTTCAAGTGTCAAAATTATTAATTACTATTTTCAATCCAGTAGCTAGATCTAATGATATCCATACATTCTACTATTTCCTGTCAAATTACAGCTTATTTAACTCTGGTTAGAAAAAAAAAAAAGACATGAAAACAATTTTTAAAAGGTGAACCTTTTTTGATAAATTACTTCAGTCTTAGATATAAATGAAGATATTTCCAGAAGATGTATTTATGAAGTGGTAAAGTTGTAATCTCATGTCATTTCACAGTAGAACTGATATGGAAGTTAGATCTTAGAGTTTAATAATAATAGAGGAGAGGAGAGGAGAGGAGAAAGAAGAAAGAAGAGAAGAGAAGAGAAGAGAAGAGAAGAGAAGAGAAGAGAAGAGAAGAGAAGAGAAGAGAAGAGAAGA
>JAAGNO010000011.1:26962-50474 GCA_033439905.1 Ceryle rudis
AACCCCACCAAACAAAAAAAAAAAAAAAAAACAACACACAACACAACCCCCCCCCCCCCCCCCCCCCCCCCCCCCCTTAAACAAGCAGTTTAAATACAGTAAATGTGAGGCAGGGGAAGGAAATGTTGGTTAGGTTGGGGTGGTTTTTTTGAGCAATTTAATAACAGATGGACAGAAGTCTATCAGTGGAAAAGCCTTCATGTGAAAAATATCAGGCTTCATAGTACAGCAGGAACTACCATACCAGCACAACTATCTTTATTCAGTCAAACTCCACAGGGCAATGTTCCATATCTACGAGAAAAAGTGGGATACACAGCTCAGGAGAAGGTTACCACACCAAAGGCAGCAGCCTTCCACAATCCGCTCCATTGTGGAACAGGGCTGCACAGTCTACTGCTAGCACAACCACACTTTTGCCATTTAATGCTGCCTAAATGTACCAAAAGTACTCACAGATCTCAGCACAACCGGTCACCATTCCTACTATAGGTTCTAAAAGCCTCGGAACAAAATTGAAATCTAACAGTGCATAATCAAGTTGAATAATGATATCTTTATTTTTGCATTATATTTTATTCAAAGTATTTAAAAAGGAGGGAAGAAAAGCCAAATTATGAATACATTTGTCAGAGTTCACCAAGGGAGTTGACTGTGCTGACTTCGCAGTTGAGTTTGTCTCTTCATATTTTCTGAGAGGCACTAGCAAATTTATGCAGATTGCCTGCACCTTCTTGTGTAATACTGAATACAGTATCTAAATGCTTATCTCAGAAGAAGCTTGAGTGCAACTAAAAAGAATTTCCCAATGTTTACATATAATTTACAAACTAAAATCCTAGCCAAATGTCACAGCAAACAGCACTTTTTTTTTTTTTTTTTTTTTTTTTTTTTTTTTTTTTTGATTTGTTTTTGGGAAACAGTAATAATTTTTATTATATAAAACAATGATATTTTTTTTTTTTTTCTTTTTTTTTTTTGAATGGCATTTGGGAATAATTATAGAAGTATGTATCAAAGAACAAGATCTGAAATAAAAAGGGAATTACTAGAGAGCTGCTTCAAGAAAAACACTTAGAGGCTATTCCAATTTTTTCAGCCTAATCTTCCGGATTTGTTTTAGAGGAGTTTAGCTGGTGCTTTCAAATGCTACATAGAGAAGGAAGTTTGTACATAGGAATTTGAAAAATTATTCTATTACCTTTGATGTAGACAAAATGTATTTTTCATTTTCTGTAAAAAACTGTATCAAGATTCCTCTGAGAAAGATTTTTTATTATTATTTTAGAGTTGAAAGAATTAAACAGAATTATATATCTACAGTGATGTTTGAATTTTAATTATGTGCCAGAAAGTATACACAACAATTTCTTTAGCCTTTGATGGCAGCAGATGTTTCACAGGAAGTTACAGTCATTCAGAATTGCTTTTTAAGGGTTGATGGCATGTCTTCAGAAGTGATATTTTAAAGTCTTTGGAATTTCCTCCAAAGGTGAATCTAAAATAGTACAAGGAAATATTTTTTAAATATTGAGTGAGTTATTAATGATATTTTTCATTTGTGAAGGCAGGCTCTCTGAAGACTGTTAGTAGAATGAAGTCATGAAGTTTGATGGGGTAATGGATCAGAACTGATTTTTTTTTTAAGGTTAAAGCAGATAAAATTCTCTGCCAAGCCACTGACAGGGTATGCATTCTATGTAAATCATGTTCATTTTTTCCGCTTTCATTTCTCAGATTGGAGGTGCCCAGACCAAATGCAGTCACAGAGGATGACAGCTGTTGCAGTCTTTTCTTTAAATCTTGGTATGGAAGATAACACTCCATTATTCACATTTGTTTTCTGGCAAGCATTTACCAATTAGAATTCAGACTACAGCTGTGCTATTCAACCTAAGACAACTTTCTTAGGAACAGAAAGAACATATTTGGATCTGGATGCATTCTATTAAAATAAAACAAGTAATAAAAGTAATAAAAAAAAATGTTTATAAATACATGAGGGCAAAGACAACCTATTTTCACTTGTGCCCTGTGACAGGACGAGGGGCAATGGATTCAAGGTTGAGTACAGGAAGTCCCACCTCAACATGAGGAAGAACTTCTTTATTGTAAGAGTTGTAGAGCATTGCAAGAGACTGCCCAGAAAGGTTGTGGAGTCTCCCTCTTTAGAGACTTTCAAGACCCGTCTGGATGCATTTCTGCAGTTCTGCTCTAGTTTTGGGGGGTCTGTCAGGGGGGTTGGACTCGACGATCTTCAGAGGTCGCTTCCAACCCCTAATATATTGTGACTCTTTGATATATAAAATAATACATTACATAAACTGGCTTCAGGTAGTTACTAATTTAAACAAATAGTCAAACTAACCACACTGTTAACTTAAATTTTAAAATTAACACCTTCACTGATAATAAATACATAAATAAATCCAACAAACCAAAACCAAAACCAAAACAGATTTGGTCTTAATCTGACATACTAATTACAATTGGTGTTACAATTGCTTTCATGGTGTTACAATTACTTTCATAGTGTTAAAGGATCACAGACAATATGTTACATGACTTCAAGGAAGAAAAACTATATCTGTCTGAAGTAGGATTTAAATATTTAATATCTTACTAGTGGTCTTGTGCAGAGTTTCCACACTAAACGCCTAAATAGATTGTGGGAGTTCTTAGTTGCCCAGTTTCAAGGTATGAATGCTCTACACCGTCTCACAGTTTCCATTCATTGTTCCTTTCCACATTCACCACAACCCCCACCTATTTATGGACTTCCTTTTATTCAATTTTCCAGTGTGGGGGGGATCTTTATAATTTTCTACTAAATTGTAATAAGTTCAGGATGCATAGCCTACTATTGTTGAACTTGGATTAGGTATTGACATCAGGCCACTCAGAGAAGTTAACAACCAGTGGAAATACCAGACGTGGAAGTTCCTGAAGAGAGTGTTGTTTTCTTTCCTTGTTGAAGGGAGAAGACACCATACACTACCCTCCCTGATTCAAAACCCGTAACTATCATCATTGTGTATCTACCCCATGCTGCTTTGCAATGATTACCTAACATTCTGAAAGACAGGGATCTGTGGTTCTTTTTCTACAATAAATTTGTCCTGGTTTGAGTGAGAATGGGAGGTGACCTGAAACTGACCAATGAGGTATTCCATCCCATAT
Source organism: Ceryle rudis (assembly GCA_033439905.1). Taxonomy (NCBI): domain Eukaryota; kingdom Metazoa; phylum Chordata; class Aves; order Coraciiformes; family Cerylidae; genus Ceryle; species Ceryle rudis. The sequence goes on from JAAGNO010000011.1 coordinate 30,143, forward strand.
ACGTCATATTCGGTATAAAGCAGAGGGACATGGAGGGTCTATCTCTCCTGGGCTCCTGGGCTCTTCTCCCCTCTTGGACCACTTTACCAGCTTTGCTTGGCTTGGCTCAGGTCCTCTTTTGGCTCCTTCCTCGGAGCATCCAAGGAGGACTCTGTCTGTTCTGCCTTCGATCCCAGTCGGTGTCCTGAATCTGGTACCAGAATCCAGCTCCTGAACACAGCTCCCGTCTGCTGCAGGGCCCAGGCTGGGACTCCCCCGGTGCCTGCTCCACAGCACTGGTGGTGATGGTGATGTAATTACCATCAGGGCGGTTGGGTTCAATACTGGTTTTGTATATATTTGTAAATATTCCATTTTTATTATTATTATTTTAATTTTCATTAAATCTGTTCTAGTTTCCTTTTCTAATTGCTAAGTCTCTCTCCCTTATTCCCTTTCTCTTCCCCTTTGAGGAGGGAGGGGGGTTAACAGAGAGTGTCTGTTATTGGTCTGAGGGGCCTCCCTGATCCTAAACCTTGACACTTGTTTAACAAAAACTTGCCTAAGAAATGAAAGACTTGTCAGACACCTTCCTTCTGGATGGGTTAAGACTTGTACTTGTTTTTCAAACCCAGTTCTCCTTTTTTCATAAACACTGTTCTACAAGCTAAGATCATGATAGGGACACTTTTCAATGGTCCTGCTGAATTGGTGTCATAACTAACAAAAACTCAGGGTTAGAGGGACAGAAACAGGAAACACAAAAAGGGCCATATTGTCATAGATCTGTATCCTTCAAGTCAGAATGATGAGGACAGAGAGAGAAGCCTTGGAGTATAGCCCTTGCTCCAGACTGGTGCTTTTCAGAGACAGAAAGACCCCTCTCAAGGAGGAAAATATTCAAACTGTTGAGAGGCAGATGTAAGGTCCTCTGTTTTCTCTTTGCATATCTTCAGCCCATTTCCATTCAGTATGCTATGCATAACCAAAGAAATTCCATCAGAATTTAAGACCTGAGCATAGCAAGGACGGTACAAAAGCAGATCTCACCAGGCATGATTCTGTGATTCCTGGGGTGTAGGAACTATAAGTAAATTGGGTAAACATGCCCAAGCCAATGGTATCATTAATATTGTTGATGTGCTAGAGAGGCACTCTCTCTCTCTCTCTTATTAGGAAAGAAAAAGGTCAGAAGAAGTGGTGAACACAGAAATACATGGTGTCTTAAGGCTTTGTGCAAGACAACAATTGTCGCCAGAGGGTTTCTTTTTCTGATGTAAGTATAGACAGATCCCTTACATCTCTGCTCACAAATTTATCCAAAAGACTTCTCAGTATATAATTTTGTGTTATGTGACTTATTCAGAAATATTAGTTTTTGGTAAAAAGTTTCACTGTCATTACTGGACTTATATTTAACCCTGTATATTAACCCTGGTACTTTCTCTTTAAAGCAGTTTGTGCAATAAAGGCCATACAGTTTTCCATTTATTTGGTGATATTTCTGATTGGGTTTTTTGACAACTGCTGAGAATAAAATACAAAATGGATATAAAAGGCAAGAGAATTGTGGATGTTTCTGTTTTCTTCTGCAATTAAGAAACCTTGTGTCTTTTCTTGAAGTTTTTTATTAAAATTGCAATGTCTTTTCCCCTGTATTGTATATAGTAGATTATGACTAGAGTACATGTTGTAACCCAGTTTGAAAGCCATGAAAACAGAAGTATTTAATGAAAATGCTGAAAGCCTTTTGACTGCAGACATGAAATAGTGTTGTAATTATAATTATGGTTTTCTGCAAAACGCCTTTTATAGTGAACTAAATTAAGTAACTGTAGAGATTCTTTAGCATTGTACTCGTGTTTTAGCTATGATCATGAACTTGCAACACTTCAAAAACACAACAACCACGAGAATGTTCTTCTTTTCTATGGGCAGTTATTAGTTCCCTTTGGTGGTAGAAACAATCTTGTTTCTAATACTTACATGGAGATTGCTTTTGCCAGTGGGAACAGTATTTTTCCTAAGTGCCTATTCTAACTACCCCATTTGAGAGGAAAGGTGAGAACACTGTCTATCAGATAGCTTCATGTTAATGTTTACTGTCATAGCTCATGCATCTGACAACTTATGGATGTAGTCAGAGCAGAAAGTAGTGAAGATTGTTACCACTAATTAAAACAACAAAAAATTACTTTAATTAAAATTACAGCATTTGTGCAGGGATTTATATTGTATGTTGAACTGAGATGAAACTGAAGTACTTGATATTTTGGAATACAATTTCATTTCAGTGGCAATCTTTTTTGCTAGACACCTGTTTGGTATATATATTTTTATACACAAAATATTGTAGAGGTAGTATATATAAATGCTTTTCTATTTTGCTACTTTTGTTTAAAAGCTTGTTCTATCCTCTAGAGCTTCTTCACTTGAAAAAAAAAAAAACAACCTACCAAAAAATAATCTTCCTTTTAACTCATGGGTCGGATTCTCTGAAAGACATATGCATTATTTTTCCAAGATTCAATAGAATAACTCAGATTAAATCTTTATCTTTTAACATTACTCATTTACAATAAAAAAAAAACCAAAAAACTTGCACCATATGCCAGGTTATAATTTGTAAGGCACAAAAGATCACCTCAGATGTGTCATGGAGCATCTCAAAATAGTTGATGTGAGTGCTCCAAACTATATTTATTCTAATCAAAATTGTTCAGCACTCCAACAAACACTCCAGTGAAATGGAGTTAATACTACACAGATGAATCAAGATTAAATTTTAGGGATGATGACCCAAAATGCACAAATCTAAAATAGGAGGGCTCTCAACGGTGAGGAGTTACCTTGAGTGTCATCCTGATCCATGGGGAGAGTCCCTGACTGCAAACATGATGCTCTGAGGAGGATTTACTCAATTTGCCTCCCGAAAGGGCTCTATTTTTACCAGGTCTAATCTGTGGCCATATATGGTCAATGGATTAGAAATTTCTCTCAACCAAAGTGTTTCATTATCTGATGAGGAAGGCCTTTGACTTTCCTATACCTCAGTCAAGGCATGTACTGGACCACAGTTACCACTTCAAACCCTGACTTCTAGTTTAACTCTTTCCTTTCAGTAGTTGAAGAAATTTGGTCTTTATAGTAGTGGGTGTACTTGACACAGGATGCAAATGCCTTCACTCCTGGGGGAAGCAACCAAGAAAATATAAGAAAGAAATTCCAGCCTTTAGATTCTGATTCCACAAACCAGGAGAAGTGAGACTTTATCCTTCTCTTGATTTTTTTACTTACCTAGTCTTTTAAATGAAATGTTCATATGTGTAATATTCTTTACAGTACTTTGTTTTTTCAACCATTGCAATTTCTAATCATGTATTTTTCTAACTTGTGAAGGGGTTTAGCTGCATTCTTCCATTTTATCAGAATTACAATATCTGTGCAATCAGCTGCATTTAATAATAGCTTATAATTTGGACTTCTGAACCTCTCTAACGTGGCCCTAAAGCACAAGAATGAGAACATAGTTAAATCAAGGAAACAGTTTTTGTGAAATAATATTGCATACAGCATCTAAGATCACCAATGAGACATAATATGAGAGATTTTTTAAATGTATATATAAATGCCTATTCTCACACCAAGCACAGCAGCATTTAAGTTTCAGACTTCATGATTCTTTGTAACACCCTGAAGCTAATTCAGTACTTTAAAAAGCAAATGCTGTGTGTTAAGTATACAATGCTTTCAGTGAAATAACAAGTACACAATAATTCAATGCAGTCTGAATGACAGACCTCAGCTTGATTTTGCCAAGAAAGTTGGTATGAAGAAGCACATAAGCTAAAGCAATGTAAGATAAGCACAACACAAAGTGCAATTGTTGAGACGGTGGTCTCAAACAGGATGCAGGAGGAAAAATACTGACAAAAGAAGGTATAAAAATCTTTGCCAAAAAAGCGCAGAGGTCAGAAAGATGCAAGGGAGACCAACATTTCCTCATCTGACTTTTAGTTGCTTGAGTCATTTATTGAATGTTTTAGTGAGGATTAGTCTTCAGTATCTACTATGTGAACCTGTCAATAAATACCTTTCTTTCACATTAAAGGACACTGGAACATGTGTCACTTAATGTCAGGTTACATGTTACATGTCAGTCTGTCTAATGTATAGCATGTTATCCTGTTAGCACTGAGGTTAACATATTTGATACGTGCTGGAAAATTCTGTTTAACTCCCAATGCAAACAACGTGCAGCCTATGTTTATATTGCCGCTTCCAGTGCTTCTGTCCCTGCTTCCATTTCTGTTGCTCTTTTCATGCATGTGACTGGGAAACCCTGCAAGTAGCTGAGCCCTATTACTGTGTTATCCTTTGAGATGAGTCAGATGAATCTAGTCATCCGGGAGAAGGTTCACATCTTCAGGATATGGGAGGTCCATACCAGTGTCCAAAAATGCCAAGGTGTTCATTACTTTATTGAGTTTTCAAACACTTTTGCAAACCAAACATATTTATATAAGGGCTGGTGTGTACCATGGACTTCAGTTACAGTAAAATTTCTTGACTGTGAAAGAATATGTTTTATTATAGATCCTTGTGTGGTTCTTAAGCAGCAGTCACAGACTTTGTGTGACCAATCTTTACATTTAGATTCTTCATTGGCAGGGAGTCATTAAATAAGACCAGGTTTGCCATATACTTACCTGCATGTGGATCTCATGCCTTTGTTGATGGGGAGGGCAGTCCTGACACTGCTGTTTCTGCAAATGTGAAGACATGGGATAGGCTGTACTCCTAGAGGGACTAACATCTTGAAACTGATATTGCTTCTTTTGTTCTAAGTGTAAGGGATTCATGTTCTCTACATAACTATATGCATAGGTATGAGGTGATGACTGTCAAGGCTATCTTTTACCCATGAGACACTCAAACGTGTATTTCCTGACTTTCAGTGCACATCAGTGAGCCAATTTGCATAATAGCTTTTGGATTTTTGGGAGTGTTTCTGACAAGGACTAAACTGTCAACAAATAGAGAATGGACCCAAATGCAAACCATTTTCTAGCCATAACAAGGTTTCTTAGAAGGAAATGTTCAGTTTGTTCTGGAACGAAATTCATTAACAAACTTGCATTCATAACCTTCTGCAAAACAGCAAGAAGACCAACAGGACAGTGTTCTTTTTTATTGCATTTTTGTCACTGTACACAATTTTTTCTTACACTTTTGTTTAAGTGCTCTAACTATGTTACTACCTAAGCAGTGGGTTGCATAAGCAGAAATACTCTTTTTCCTGCACTTTTCAGTGAAGGGCATAATTTCTGTGCTTAGTGGAGAAGATAGACTCACAAACACCTCTTAAAATAATTGGTCAACAACTAAACTATTATGACAGGGAATTGAAATTCACCAGTATTTAGTTCTTATAAATTTCTAACAGCACATTTCTATAGACCCTCTTAGCCATCATTTACAGTATGTTTAAAAAATTCTGGTTTTATAACTTGCCCTTTGCTATGGTGTTATCCTTACAACCATGGAGCTTATTGTGATAGCACCTGTGCTGCTGTTTAAAGGTTCGGATCATGCAACACAAGGTATCTCATTCCAGGGAATTTCTGCAGTAACTCTGTAGAAGTAGTAACAAAACTATGGTTAAAACAGACAAAAATCTGGAATAAATGTGGCCTGATAGCATTGATTAGATAATTGCCTAAGTCTATAATACTTAATAGTGGTATTCTCAAATACCATCAACTATTTCACAGCCCGGTTGTTTGACTTTTTAAAGTGGTCAAAACAAAAGTGAATGTTAAGGAAGCACAAGAAAATGAAAAAAGTGTGGCTTTAGTGAATCAGTTACCTACATACTGGCTATGTAGAAAGAAAGCAGTATCAAACAAGAATTATTAATCAAGTACAGGAGATAAATTGACTGTAAAGTCAAAACTTATTCCTGTAAAAAGAACAGTAAAAACTCCCATTGTTCTCAATGGGAGCAAAATTTAGCCTGCAACATATAAGACATTCATTTAATAATCATAAATTGTAATATAAGGCTTAATAGAAATATCTTTCATATTTCATTAAAATATCAAGGTGACAACTAATAGACTACAGATATCAAAACCTTGACAGCAGCTTTTTTATTCTGTTTGACATTCTCCTTGGTTCCTTTACACTTTCTTGGGTCATACAGAATAATCACACCATTTAATTTGCTCACCTTGACAAAAAAATGGAAACACAACTGAATGGAGGAAGCAGAAAGACATATTCCACCTTTTCTGGAACTGCAACAAGCACTGGTTTAGAAAATCTCCTTATGCAAGAGTCTGTGCCAGCAGCAAGAGTTTTACCATTCATAATGATTGCATCAAGTTGCACATAACCAACAGCACTCAGTACAGCACCGTGACCTGCAGGAAACTATTCCATTTGTAAAAGGTCAAACATTCTTTGCCTTAAGGTTTTGAAATGAAGCAGAGAAAACAATTTCAGGGCTATTTACTACCCAGTTCTCTGACAGCTTTTGTCCTAGCTTCCTGTAAGAGATATTTGCTTTTATAGTCACAATCTTTTAAGTAAATATGATGCTTGTGGCAACAAAAAAACCATTTGATTATTTTGACTCATAAAGCTTTTATCTTATTTTTAAAACCATAAACTGTCCCTCGCGATGCATTTTTTTTTCAAAGGTAATGACTGATGTCCTTTTTATACATTTTAGGTAATCAGATAAGAATAAAGGTGATCACAGAATAATTCTAGTAATGCAGAAAATAAATTATTGTGTTTTTGTTACTGATTATGTTCACTCTCAAAATCTAACAAAACTTATAATTGCCATGTTCCAATTTTAGGTTGCATTTCTAATCCTATTCTATGCTGCTGACTTTGGGGGAATATTTGAAAATGAGATACCAACTTCCTTCAGTGTTGTTTAAACACAAAGCTATATACATGGCCAAAACAATTTTTAAATAGGAAATTGAGTCCAGAAAGAATTCTATCTTACCAGGGGAAAAAAAAAAAAAAATTCTACCAAGAAAGCCCCAAACCCCCAAATGAAAATAAGCAAAGCCTTATTCACATGCCTGCAGATATTACAAGACAAACAGTGTGGCAGACTACTGTTTTCAAATCTACTGCCACCTGAAGTGAACCTAAACACTAGTGAATCATTTCAGTGTATTAGAAAACCATGGCACAACTGTTAGCCTTTGCTAACAGCAATAGGAGTCATGAAATGACGAGAAGAGCGTATGTCATAAAACCAGTATATTAGCAAGAAACACTGGCAAAGTTTGCATTACTATTGCCCAGAATATGCCATATCCCAGAAGTATCAGTTGGTTGCCCAGGCATCCTGATTCTTCCCTCAAAACTGAAAAAGCTTATAGAGTATGAAGCAACATTTTGCTTTCCAACATTTCCCTTGTTCATGCTGCTTTTTTTTGAAAACATCCCTAAAGCACCATCAGGCTGATGACTCCATAAATCTACAAGAAAGACTTACAGTGAAATAATGGTCATCTGTTTCTAAATTAAACCTGTATCATAACACTGCAGGCTGATATCTATAAACTTGTGAATGCCTATGAGTAAAACATTAAAAGGAGAAAAAAATATCTCCCCAACATGATGTATATGACACAATTATGGTTAGTAAAGGACTTCAGTGTCACAGTGAGAGAAAAATAAAGACTACAGAAGTTTGAATTAAACTGTTTATTTGTGTGTAGTTTGTAGCTATGTTCATGATACTTAAGAATGTTACTGAAATTAAAATCAACAACTGTTTCTAACAATTAGTGCAAAACAATTACCTAGTTTATTGATTAGATACCGTCTGGCTAAGGGTGTAGATTAGCAAGGAAACGGAAAGAATGAATATGTCTTCAGATGTACCCTTAAAAAAAAAATAATTGGTGAACTTGAATTTGGGAAGAATCACAGGAAAGTAAATTTCAGGGCACTCAGTAATAACTATTCCCCCACTTTAATGCCTGGATGCAATGTGGTTATAATAATGTTTTACATTGAATATGTGCTACAGTTTGGGTGCATGTCTGATCTTCTTTGTTCAGCATTCATCTGAGTAATTTTTTAATTTCTTCATGCCAGCATTTTCTAATACAAATGTGTTCCATTAGAAGTTTCTGATAATTTCTATTCAAAAAAGTATTCAGAACTTTAAAGATGATCTAGACTATGGTTTTCCTACCCATCCAAGATAGTCATGAGCAGTGCATTATTTGTTTGAGTCATTGCAACATCCATATGGGTTTTCTCAACTGGATTATAAACTTCTCTAGCTTACATTAGGGTTTTATGATAAAGGTGATTAAACTGTCCCTTTTCCCTGAGCTCACCTTGGGCTCAGAAGTTTAATTAATTCTACCTCAAAAAGACCAGACATTTAAAGGAATAGATATTGATAGGACACCAAAATTTGACTCTACAGGTATTGGTGTTATACAGAACATTCTGCTGAATTATTTTCATTATTACTTCATTTCATCAAGTTTCATGACTACTGAGATTCTTTTTCTATCAATTAAATAAAAAAAAATCTAGTATAATCCTATTCCATGATCTTGCAGTCTGAATTCTCTTCTAAACACCATGGTTTGTGTCACTTTAAGTGCTGATATTGCCTTGTGACAAAAGCCATCTGACTAGGGTTAATGTAGAGTTTAAGTTGATGACTAAGGGGTAATTTCTTCAGGATTGCCTAAAAGATTCAGGATTGCCTAATAGGGAGCAGGATGAATCCCCCCATCATCCAAGGTGAAACGATTAGCAACATACTGCACCACTTAGACACACAGAAGTCTATGGGGCTGGACAGGATACACCCAAGGGTACTGAGGGAGCTTATGGAATTGCTCAACAAGCCACTTCCCATCATTTATCAGCAGCCCTGGCTAAATGGGAAGGTTTCAGTTGAATGGAGGTTAAGAAATGTGATATCCATCTACAAGAAGGGCCAGAAGGAGGATCCAGTGAACTACAAGACTGCCAGTCTGACCTTGATGTCAGGGAAGGTTATTGAGCAGATCATCTTGAGTGCCATCATGAGGCACACACAGGGCAACCAGGTGATTAATCCCAGTCAGCATGGGTTTATGAAAGGCCGGTCTGCCTGATTAAACTGATCTTCTTATATGACAAAGTGACCTTCCTAGTAGATGAGGGAAAGCCTGTGTATGTTGACTACTTACACTTTGTAAAGCCTTTGACATCATTTCCCACAGCATTCCCTGAAGAATCTGTCTGCTCATGGCTTCAATGGGTGTATGTTTTACTCCATAAAAAAAATAGCTGGGTGGCTGGGCCTAGAGACTGGTGGTGAATAGAGTTGAATCCAGTTGGTGGCTGGTTACAACTGGTGTTCACCAGGGCTGAGTACTGGGGGCACTCCTGTTTAATATCTCTATCAGTGATCTGGATGAGGGGATCGAGTAAACCCTCAATAAGTTTGCAGATGACACCAAGTTAGGCGGCTGTGTTGATTTGCTTGAGGGTAGTAGGAATGCTCTACAGAGGGATCTGGGCAGGCTGGATTGATAGAATGAGGCCTATAGTATGAGGTTCAACAAGGCCAAGTACTTTCTTTCTTGTACTGACAATTCAATGCTGTCATGTTGCCATTTTAGTCCCAAAGAAAAATTCAAACTGTTTAGTTTAAACATCAAACTATTTATTTTAATTTTTACAACTTTTGAGATGCCTATTCTTCTTCATTTATGAATTATGTCCAGACTGAAGTAAAATAGTTTAAAGCAAATGGTAGGAACATTGCCCCATTCCCTCACTAAGATTTTCTACTAGCATCTTTTGGACACAAACATTGAAGTTAAGCAGGATAATTCCTATTGCCAGAGTGGCTGGGGGCTCCATGTGTATAATGACCCAAGTACAATTTCATAGAACAGTTTTGGTTGGAAGGAACCTTTAAAGGTCACCTAGTCCAACCCCCCTGAAAGGAGCAGGGACATCATCAATTAGATAAGGTTACTCAGAGCCCCATCCAACCTGAGCTTGAATGTTTCCAGGGATGGGGCATCTACCATGTCCCTGAGCAACTTATTCCAGTGTTTCACCATCCTCATCATTAAAAAAAAAAAACCCTTGTCCTACCACTGCAAGCCCTGCTTGTTTGTCCCCATCTTTCTTATAAGACCCTTTAGGTATTGAAAGTTCACAATAAGGTATCTCCAGAACCTTCTCTTCTTCAGGCTGAGCAATACCAACACTTTCAGCCTTTCCCCACAGGATGGGTGTTCCAACCTTCTTCAAATCCCTCCTCTGGACCCACTCCAACAGGTCACGTCTTTCTTGTATGAGGACTCCAGGGCTGGATGCAGTACTCCAGGTGAGGTCTCACCAGAGCAGAGTAGAGGGGCAGAATCACCTCCCTTCACCTTCTGGCCACTCTTCTTTCCATGCATCCCAGGATACAGTTGGCCTTCTAGACTGCAACTGCACATTGCTAGCTCATGTCCAGCTTTTCCTAGTCCTTCTCAGCAGGGTTGCTATCAATCCCTGCATCACTCTGCCTGTATAGATACTGGGGCTTTCCCTGACCCAGGTGAAGGACCTTGCACTGGGCCTTGAACCCCATGAGATTCACACAGGTCCACTTCTCAAGCTTGTCCACATCCCTTTGGATAGTTTTCCATTCCTCAGGCATGTCAACTGTACCACTGAGCTTGGTGTCATTTGCAAACTTGCTAATGTTGCACTCATTTCCACTGTCTGTTTTATTGTTGAAGATAATAAAAAGCACTGGTCCCAGAATAGACCCCTGAGGAACACTAAGCATCACCAAATTTAGGACAAGTGAGACAGAAGCTTTATTAACTATGATCACATCTAGAGAACATTTTGACTGCATGTCCACCTCTGCACCTTGGCTCCCCTGTTCTCTTGTGATTGCAGAGCCCCAGACTGTACTGTCTCACCAAAAAAAAAAAACAAAAAAAAAAAAAAAAAAAAAAACAAAAAGGCATGGGAAATGAATCTTTTCAATGTTAACAAAACCACATATCAATCCCTGGGATGGACTTAAGTAGCTTGCTAACTGCAACAATTCTAAGAAGGAATCAAACAGTAAATAATGTGACAATATGGTGAGATGGTCCTTGATGGAACCTATAGGAGTGGCACACCCAGTGTCATCTTAGCTCAGAAGTGGGGAGTTGGAAACAATCACCGATTGTTAGCATTTAGTCAAAAGAAATGTTCTTTCAGTTAGGATAAACTTCTTAACTAGACATCTCAAATCTGAAATATTAATAGTTTTAGCACCACACTATACATGATGATAGTCATTTTATGCTAAAGAAATGAAAAAAGAATATAGTGAAGACCTCTGTTGTCATCCATTCTCTAAACCCAAAAGATAACTATCCAGGTATAAGTGATAATTATTTAATTTACAAATAAAGGCATTTTTCCCAAGGTTGGATTCAGAATTTGAGGATTGCATTGAAAAGCACTCCAGTAGAGGCAGAAATCCTTATCCTAGACCTGAATATAGCCCTTACTGCTAATTTACCCTAATTCAGTCTTTACAGCTTTGCTTACTTACGTTTTCCATATTGCATGCGAGTTTGTTTGTCTTTTTTTCTCTTCTGTCTTGTCTTTTCACAGTAAGTAGCAAATGATTAATTTGGAACATTCTTTCACTTGGAACAGACTCTTTGTGTTTAATTGATTCTCTGTCTTTTTAAAGCATTGCCTTACAATATTTCTGTCTTCTGGGCAGGACTCATACATCAAGGCTGTTTCCCCAACATTCCCCCTGCAGTGGGATGGGGTGGGGAAGATCTTGGGAGAGGACACAACTGAGACAGCTGACCCAGACTGACCAAAGAGATATTCCATACCATATGATGTCAACTCAACACTAATAGCTAGGAAAAGGAGGAAGACGGGGGGTGGGGGGCTCTTAGGATCCTGATGTCCACATTATTTGTTACAAGGGATTTATCTTGTATATTTTTCTATTAGACTGGTACAAACTGAGTAATCAAGCTAAAGTGCAAAATTCATTGGAAACTGACAAAAGAATCTATCTTTGTCATCTAAGCAACTGTCGTGTATGCAGTAGAAAAATAATCGAACTTCTCATTTATAGTCCATGAGAGCAGAACAGACCTCTGAATTCAGGTGGGAAAAAAAAGTTGCAAAATTCAAATCCTGATATCATATATCCAAAAATTCAGTTTTATATATCAACCTCAAATTATCTAATAAAGTACACAACAAGTAATCACATAACAAGTAAGACTGGACTGTTAATTCTGAGACAGTCATGTTGTCCATAACACAAGGATGAATCAGTATTTATTTAAATAAAATAGTAGGATAGCATTCTAAATCAGAACTATCTTTTATTTGATTTTTTATTTTTGGTCTTTTTTTCAATGTTTTCTCTGCCATTTGAAATAATAGAATTGTTAGAATATCTGGAACAAAGAACATTACCCCCATTGTTTACAATACCTTTCAAGATCACTGAAATTGTCCAAAATACTTTATGTCAAAAAGTGTGATATAATCTTTTTCCCTGCTGTAGAAGTGTTCTTAAAATTCCTGAAAATCAGGTTTACTATTCTGCTTCACAGCTCAGTGTGGCATCAGATTAATCAACAAAGGGTCAATAAATCATAAACCCTTTTATTCATGCTCAAAGTGCATTCAATCAATTTTACCCTCTGCTGAGCTTCTGGTATTATCAAATGTCTGATCTATCTTTGTGCATTTACTAAATAATTTAGGAATATCATATTGACTGATTATACATTATTTTGAATCACAGAGAGTCTATAGTTATATTAAAATTTCTCAAGCTGACAAAAACTTCTTCAGTTGTTGTTGGGAAGATATGAGTAACATGTTCCTTAATAGGGCATGAAAGATACATTTTAGATAAAAAAGCTCTACCTATACAGAAAGTCTTTGTTAACATGTTTCTGTATTATACCAAAGTTCTAATCTTCATCTCATTTTCCTACTCTAAGATTTCAGACTAACCTTTAGTATTTACACAAAAGAGGCAGAAAAGCCTTCTGTAGGGACTATCACTTTGATTCTTTCAATGAATAGATGGCAAAGGAATAAGAAAAATGAACATCATGCAGATACAGAAGATAATTTATTACCATAGTCGAAAGTCAGAGGATGGGCCTACACCTACTGAGGAGAAATATATCTTTCTATACATCCTTTTGTATTGGTTGCATAATAGGCAATCTCAATAAAAATTACATTAATTTTTTCTCATCCTACAAAGAACATAACTATTGAGCATCATTAGTAGGGAGTATTTTTATTAGTATGCACACAGAACAGAATAAGAGGTTGACAGAATTTTCTTATCACTTCCAGTGATTGTTCTTGCAGGACTTCATAACCTCAGATAGTATTTCCTACAAACTAGTATACATATACTATGACTAGTATACATAAGTGATAAAGTATTACTGTATTTCTGTGTGGATAGGGTAAAGCTAAGTATCATTTAAGTCTAGTCATTGTATTACCTCTTACCTTAATTGTTTGCTTTACAGAATTTAATGACATCTGACTTTGTCATCCAGAAAAATAGGTATAGGTATAGGTATAGGCATAGGTAAGTATAGGTATGGGTATGGGTATGAGTATAGGTACCTACCCTCAGACCATGGATCTTGATCAGACAGAACAATTTAAGCTATGTTAGAGGGGAACAGAACACTGTGTTTAATGCTCCCTATAAGTTGAATTTGGCAGATCAATGTTTTATATTAAAGCTTTTTAGGGTGGTACCCTGAAGAGCTTCTTTTTCTTACTGATGCTGCAATTCTTCCCAGATTATATCCCAACACCCAGCAAATTGGAAAATTAAGACAGTGTCCTGAGGCAGGGCAGCCTAGCATAAATCCTGACTTGAACATTCAAACTGAAGGACTGTTAGTATAATGCATTTGAAATTAGAAATTTGAAATCTAATTTGAAATTAGATTTATGGTGCCTATACAAACTTAATTCTCACCCCACACTCACATGTATAATTATTTGTGTCTATACTAGTTTTGCACTAATTTATATCCTTGATAATAGCATAAATTGAAAAAAGTTCAGTGGAGTGGACAGAGCTAGCAGGCATAAAGAAGGGTCAGAGGATGTTAAATTCAAGGTATTATAATTTCCTACTTATTCATTTCAGATAAAGAGATTTTGATAGGCACAGCAGGAAAGAACAGATGTAAAATGAAATTTTCTTTAGAGTAAGGGAAATATAATACACTTACAACTCAGAAAAGTCAGAAACAATGTTGATAAAGACTTGAGATAGATAAAAAAACATAAAAGACACAGGAAACATTGTTCATAGGAACAGATTATGTTTTCCTTTCCTCAATACAGAATTAATAGCTGAATGCTGTAATAAGGTTTTATTTTACTAAGACTTCATTACATTTTTCAAGATATGCTACTACAGAACATTTATTAGCACATTTTGAAGTGTTATAAATAATTGAAACTAAGCTGCAGTTGTCAGTTGAATAAGTGTTTGAGATTCATTATTATTACTTTTTTTTCCCCTACTTGATAGTCCACAAAATTCAAGAGTTTTCATTAAATGAAACATTAACATTTGAGTGATGCAATTCTGCTGGCCAAAGGAGCATATATTTTGGAAATACTAAACATGGGGAGAAGAATTGACATGTCCCTTAGGATGGGAGCTACTCAGTTAATTCTGATCATTCCAAGTGACACAAAAATGCTCTGATGTCTGTGCAAAAAAAAAATACTCCCCCAGCTGTTCTCCCTTGTGTTAATGTCCCATCTCATACTAATTACTACATGGGAGACTTTTTTATATTTTGATGTTCAGGAAGCCATCTTTACCAGAAAAAAAAAAAACAAACCAAAAACAACAACATAGCTTGTGTATTGTCCTGATGCCCAGACTGATTCATCCAAGACCTAATTTAGTTCAGAGACTCAATCAATATTTTGTACAATGTGGTATGATGCTTTTAGTTTTGATAAGAAAATAATTGCCTTCTGAATCACTTCTTAGTCACTGATTATAAAACCACAATCTCATTTATTGTTTCAGTTTGATAATCAACTGTGCTTGAATTGGTCATTGATTAAGCAGAGCTTTTGTCTCAGATTACAATAGAAACTTGATTGTTATTCCCTTAAAACAGTAGCTGCAACAATCTCAACTCTTTCATTCTTGTAAATTCCAATATGATTTCGTATCCAAGACAAACACAACCATGGCTATATTTTCTAGTGCTTTAAATTAGTATATTTCTGTTGTATACGGTATGAAAACTCCCAATTCCCAGTTCTGTGGTATGGCAGAACCATTTATCAGGTAAGAGTTCTACTTTCTCAACTGCTACGCATGCAGGTTGCCTGAAAATTAGAGTCATTGTAGAGAAAATGTACTATAAACTTGTGGTGTCCTGTTAGAGTGTCCCTTAGGCACACAAAGAAAACTGTTTCCTATACTTGAAAATTTATGTACAATGTAAAGGATTAAAATAATCTATATCCATTAGTGCATGTAAATTATTCTTGTTATTGCTGTTATATGTAATTACACTTCTATTTTCAGCTGCATTTACTTAATCAATTAATTCTAATGAGAATTTAACTTTATACAAATATTTATTTGACAAAAAAGGAACACTAGATTTTGACAGGTGTATAACCTGAAAATCTCATTGATGCTGAATGGTAGCTTGGAATAGTAGGTCCTGCTTTAGGTTAAAGTAAAAATATTTTCTTTTTACACTTTTTATTAAACAAGTGTTTACATGAAAACAAATTCTATTTGTTAATTCTTGCAAATTCAACTATTTATGATACTTTTTCCCCTAACACAAGTCATGGTCTGTCTTTGGCATCAACACAAAATTAGTTACTGTGAAGAGAGGAATAATCAGGAGGAGCAGATGAACTCTTGTGTCTGTAAGATACCATCTCATGGGTATGAGAAAGCTTTGCAAAATGCCTTTATATGTCTTTAAGATGATAAGGTTTAATTGAAGATCCACTGATCTCTTCATCTTCTCCTGGAAAGGATGATTATCTTCAGGTGTTCCATAAATACAGTATGAAATTCCACAGAAGGAACATAGCTAGAGAAAAAGCATTTTAAAAGAGATGGAGAGAGAATAATACTTTCTTCCAGAAAGCAGTATATTAGGAAATTTTTAACAATGTAAATCAAATACCTTTCTTACAGGAGTGGTACATGTGCTTGACCTTCCGCAGCTGTTTGATCACTAGGGATTCTAAGCAAAATTTTTTGTGTAATCTGAAAGCTAAATCAGACACCCAAAGGACAACTGCAGTGGCTAAGACTTTGAGTGAATTCCTAACACTCCCTGAAGAATCCTGGATCAATGCAGATCACAGACACAGAAACAAACATAATCTGCTCTGCAAGGAATGCCATATTTTTTTTATATTGCATATTACATGTAAAAAAAAATATAATTCTTTATTCCCTTCCTAGAATGCTAAAATTTTGCTATTCAAGAAATATTTATATCTGTCTGTACAATTGCTATGGGGCACTCAAGAAACTAGAGCGTCTTAACTGCTTACAGGGTTTCATTCTCTCAGTGGCATATTGAGAAACTTTCAAATTGCAAACTAAAATATTTAATTATGAAAGGACTAAAAAAGATGCAGTAATGAATCCTGAAGAAAAGTTGGGAATGGATGGGTGAAGTTGACCTTGGGAAGAAGGATGGGGTAGAAGGCAGGTGGTTTGGAGTTCTTTTGTCTTTGTTTCTCACCATCCTACTCTATTTTTATTTTTTTATTTGACAATAAATTAAGTTATTTTTTCCCAAATCAAGTGTATTTTGCCCATGCCAGTAATTCATAAGCAATCTCCTTGTCTTTGACTTGATTCGAGGGCTTTTCTGTCTTATTTTCTCCCCCTGTACTGTTGAGGAAGGGGGAGTGATAGAGCATCTGGGTAGTTAACTTGGCAGCCATACAAGTCAATCAGGTTAGATTTTTATCCTGAAAAAAATATATACTTCTTAGACACCTTGGATCACCAGGATATTGCCTGACTCTTCCATGGGTCTTGCCACTGGCTGTTTAATTTTTACCACCTCTGACTCATTTAGAGAGCACAAGTGAAGTTCAGCAATGACTGCATACTGCCATATATGAAACCATTTGGGTCCTCTGAGATAGAGAGGAAGAGAAGGTCAGAAGGAGAACGGGAATAAGAGCGAGGAAGAGGTAAAGAGACAAGAGAGCTAACTGTGTGTCCCTTTGCTGTGTGGACTGGGGGTGGGATCCTGTTGCTTAAACCTCTACATCTGGTGTCATTCTAGGCCACCAGTTACTTCTATGTTAGCGCATCTGGCCTCTGACCACTACTTCAGAAAGAAATGTCTGCCTCATTTGTCAGTTCGATATCAGGTTTGTATATACATGGACTTGTTCAATATGTGCCAAATTATTCACGATTCCAGAATTTCCTTCATTCCTCTTCAAGCAGTCTGAGACTGACGTTGTTATGTGCTGAGGCAATAGTGTCATAAATGTTTGAAATAATTAAGATTGAAAAAAAATACATTTATAACTAACCCCAAGTTACAATTATATTCATCATCATTCTCCAAACTCAGTTTTGAATTTTCAACTCCAAAGAGTTCAGCCAGACATTCTATGAGGTACATGAAGAGTGTGGGAAGGCGGATAGAGAGGTCATGCTGTCAACCATGAGGCAAAGCTAAGAAGATCTGCTCTCCTGTGCCATGTAGCTGTCCTGGAGCATCTGGAAAGCTGGTACTTTGTTTTCTGAGGGTATAAAGGTGGGTATAGTTCAGAGCTTGTTTTTAGTCTCCTATTGCTGCAGCTGCACTTCTACCAGTGCTGTTTATAACTAGCATATCCATGTCCATGTAAACATCCATGTGTAAACATGTGTAAACAGCCAAAAAGCATTTTGTTCTGGTCAACAGAATAAAAGTTCAGTTGTTTTCCTTATGATTTAAAGGCTGTTTTGTTTTTAAAAACCTCATGATATGTGACATTACTGAATCAACCTCAGACACCTTCCTCATATCAGTAAGTTGATTTAAATTGAGTAACAAATTTTCTATCTGGTAAGTATGTGGATTTTGTACCGTACTTTTGCTTCTGTTTGATTATGCAGACAAAATAAGGCCACATACGTGAGGCAGTCATAGCAATGGAAGCCCTATCAAAAAGCTGACATTAGAACAGAATTGTTTTCTGATTAATGTTAACTTGCTTTTGCTCTGTATCCCAAGAGCACAGAGGAAGAAAAATTCTCCTCCATCCCCCTAATTACTGCTTTCTGTTTGTTTTCTTCTCTTTGTTTCAAACAGCTAACACTAGCTGGGAAACAATTTATAGTATAATTCTCTCTTTTTAATTATTCAAACAATCTGAAGTTTTCAATTTTCCAACCAAATTCTTAGTCTCTGCATGAGGTAAATTTCATTTGCAAACATACAGCAAACAGAGTAAATCTTTGGCCCTTTTTAATTATCTTATATGAGGGGAATCTTTTGAAAAGGCAATAGTCTGAATAGT
Organism: Ceryle rudis; assembly: GCA_033439905.1. Taxonomy (NCBI): domain Eukaryota; kingdom Metazoa; phylum Chordata; class Aves; order Coraciiformes; family Cerylidae; genus Ceryle; species Ceryle rudis. The sequence goes on from JAAGNO010000011.1 coordinate 48,740, forward strand.
AGACCAAAGACCAAAAATTGTAATGTGTAATTTGCCATAGAAAATGTAATTCATGAGAACTATTCACAAGCTTTTTACAGACACAATTGGTTTGAATTGGCTGAGTTAATATGAAGTGTGTGCTGTTTTTCCTTTTTTTTTTTTTTTTTTTTGGCTATGTTTTTCTTGCTTTTATTGAAACACATGAGTTTGTCACTCAGTGGAGGTGGCCTGATATTTAAGTAGATGAGTTCTTTGCATATAAGTGCACAGTTAAATAATTATGCATTGATTCCTCATGTAATATTAGAGTTTACAGTGTTTCCTTATTTATTTATTTTTTTCCATAAGAACCTGTCCAAATTCTGACTATTCACTTTCATCAAACACAAAACCTATCATATTTTCTACTTATTATAATGCGGTAAGTGCAGGAGTTGTATGTATATGAAGAGAGGATCCATAGGGATTTCAGTAAAAGGAAGCATTCAGATGCTGGCTGGGAAAAAAAGTGGGTTGTGGTATCCAGAAAATACATTATCTGGATTTGCTGGATGAAGAGGAAAAGAGTTTAACTGATATGTTATCAAGTCAGTTCCTGTCTGCTGTTTGAACAGATAGAGATGAGCATAATCAGAAATAATAGTTCTGATTTTTCTCTTAGACCTTAAATGGCTGAAAATATTTTCCTCAAAACAAAAAAAAATAAGCCTCAAGAAAGGAATGAGAGCAGCTCTCCTGAAGTCTGGACTGAACAATGAGTTGGATTGCACAATCTATGTGCCATGTTAATAATGTTACAGAATAGTTAAATTGTGTTGTAATCACCTCTGTCTTTCATCATGTGTTGCAAGGTACATGTGATTTCTGCAACCTGAACCTTTACCTTTATGTAAGAAATCTTTAATGCTTGGCTATATTAAGGCCCTGGCACTGACACAACATTCTCTCCTTGTTTTATGTTTTGTTTGCCTTAATCTATTTCTCATATTATGGGTCAATCCCAAGCAAAAATACAGGGTAGGAGATGGGTGGATTGAGAGCAGTCCTGTGAAGAAGGACTTGGGGGACGTTTAGTGGGCAAGAAGCTCATGACCTGGCAATGTGCACTTGCAGATTTAGTAGATGTAAGGAATAAATTCTTCACTGTGAGGGTGGTGAAGAATTGGAACAAATTTCCCAGAGAAGTTGAGAATGTCCAATCCCTGGAAGTGTTCAAGGCTAGATTGGATGGGGCTTTGAATAACCTGATGTAGTGGGAGGTGTCCCTGTCCATAGCAGGGGGGTTGGAACGAGATGATCATTAAGGACACTTCCAAGCCAAATCATTCTATGATTCTATGATTTATTAGAAGAGTGTATTAACATAAGAAATGAGCTAACATGGCTGTATGATTTCCAGTGTCAGCTGGGAATTTCTACAAGACACAGCACTGCTAGTAACTGTAGCAGTTCTCCCTCTGTACTGTGTGTGCTAAAGCTCACAGTATGTGTTCTTGTCCTGGGTGTGTCAGGTGACCTAAGTATACACCAACACTTTGATTAATGACTGTCTGTTTACTGTATATTACACTACACATACTCTATACTGTATCCTATCACGGGGAGAATTGGTGCTTAAAGTACCAACCCACAGAACGATAGAATGGGTGGCAAGTGTTATGGTTAATTGTCTGTACAATCTCTTCCTTTAGGTTTTGCACATACATTTTTATGAAGTCAGGGAGACCTCTGATCAATGGCTTAAGGTGGACCA
>JAAGNO010000012.1:0-45173 GCA_033439905.1 Ceryle rudis
AGGTTGCTCCGAGCCCCGGCCAACCTCACCGGGGATGGTTCCAGGGATGGGGCAGCGACCACCTCTCTGGGCAGCCTGGGCCAGGCTCTCACCACCCTCAGCATAAAAAATTTTCTTCTTCTCTCCAGTCTGAATCTCTCTTTTACTTCGAAACCGTCACATCTTGTCCTGTCGCAACCATTTATAGATGGTTAAAGAAAATTAAAATGAAAAGCTGTTTTTTTCTTATCTCCAAACAAAGGAAAAGTGATAATCAACATTTTAAATGCAGTGGGATCTGAGAAATGCTGCAGTTAGCGATGTGTAATCACTTCTATTAGTTCACATCGCATCAGGAGATGTTTATGTTTCTAAAGTACAAAATAACTCACAAACTGTAAGTTTTGGCTGTGCTATTAGGTTTCCCGTGAGGTTTGATCTGCCTCGAAGAGCAGATCTGTAAGCAAACACCAAGTTGTTCTTTAAATTCAAAGCACACAACTCAAGAATATTAGATTAACCCGTTTATATCAACCGGAGTAGTTCCAAATGAATGCAAATTGGCATCACTCCTTTGACAGTGTTAATGGGCTACAGACAAAGCTCTAATAAATCCCCCTGAAGATGCGAACCATTCATTTTGCAGTAACACACTCACAGAGCTCATTTATAGCACCTTGGGCTCACGTAGCAGCTGAAAACATCTCCGTGGATGTGCTGCTCCTAAAGAATGGGCAGGATTCACTAGCCTTCTGCGTGGTTCCATACACCCAGAGGTACGGCTGCAGCTGGGGCCGGCCTTCCTGCTACACAGCTGTAAAAACGAGGTTTCCTAGATTTTCATTGCAACCTGAGGACATAAGTGTAGAAAAATTACTTTGTCATTGGCTGACTTTATCACTGCACCTCTGCAGACACTAATTCAACATTAAGCAGATGCCAAAATGTAGGGGAATATAATTAATCACAGAATGGAAGGGACCTCAAAAGATCATCTAGTCAAAGCCTCCTGCCAGAGCAGGACCACCTAGAGCAGGTCACACAGGAACACGTCCAGGAGAGTTTTAAATGTCTCCAGAGAAGGAGGCTCCACAACCCCTCTGAGCAGCCTGTTCCTCTGCTCTGTCACCCTCACCGTGAAAAAGTTTTTCCTTAAATTTCTTTGGAATCTCCTGTGCTCCAGTTTGCACCCGCTGCCCCTTGTCCTATCATTGGATGTCACTGAGCAGAGCCTGGCTGCATCCTCCTGACACTCACCCTTTACATATTTATAAACATTAATGAGGTCACCCCTCAGTCTCCTCTTCTCCAAGCTAAAGAGACCCAGCTCCCTCAGCCTTTCATCATAAGGGAGATGCTCCACTCCCTTAATCATCTTTGTGGCTCTAAATTAATAAGAACTAAATAATTTTGAAAGCTCTTTCTCATTCTTTTTGTACCAAGTGTGAAATGCTCAAGCTCAGGACTGGCAGCTGTGGAACACGATGCTGCTTCTCATGAGTAATATGCCCAAGTCAAATTTGCAAAAGAGCTGCGAGTTTGTGGCCCTGGCAGCTGAAACTCCAGTTTTCAGTCATAAGCACATTATTGAAAGAAAACAAGCCCCAGCAGAAAAGGGATGAGAAAGAGCAACAGCAGAAGCTCTTTGTGGAGCTGACACCAGATGACCTAATGGCTGTGCTTCTCTTTCTCTCTGAGTAAGCTATAAACAGAGCTGGGACAATTTATACCAATAAAATGGAAATGTTATCATCATTATCTGAAGTATGCGCTTGCCTGACCTACCGAATAAAGACATCAAAGTGACATTAACAAGATGCTCCCTTTGGAATGAAAGTTTAGTTCCGTTCCTATGTATTTACAGAACCAAATAATTCACTGCTTGTATTTTGTAAGTTGCTTGTGACTAGGCTAAGAATTGTTGGCAATTTCCCAGTAGCACTTTTTTTTTCTTCCCCCCCCAAAGCTGCGTCTATAAACCTTCAATAGCCCCAAGCCTTTCCTACAACATACTGGGCTGCCACATGGGAGGAAGCGAGTACTGACCAGACCTTACTATTTCCTCTATTGCTCTTTGAGTAGAAGAAAATGGAATTGTCACGAGAGTCATCCCTGGAGTGCACAAAGATGGGTGCCCCTGCTCTCAGGTGATAAGGACTGTGAGACTTGATGTGGCATCTGGTGACAGGAGCTCTGCTCTAGCATGTTTTGCTACCCAAAGATTTTCTCAGTGAATACAATGATGTTTATGTAACATTATGGGTAGATGTTTCTAATCTCTGTACCTGAGTATTATGGACGCAGATGTGGTTTTCAGTACTCTACATATTTTTAAAACAATTTTAAACCTATTACAGAGGAAGCAGTTTCTCTTTTTTTTTTTTTTATAGGAGGAATAATAGTACCTATTCAAAGGCAGCATTACTAAAGACCAAAACATTAATTATTTAAAAAAAAAAAAAAAAGCATAGGTCATTTCAGGATATTTTTAATAAACCTACTCAGTCCAGAAGGAGTTAATTTTCTCCTGGATGTATCAGTTATCAGGAAGATTGTCCTAAGAAAGTTCCTAGTCTGACACTCTTTTGCTGTCCCCTCCCTTCTTTGTTCTCTTCCTTCTTTCTCCGATTACAGTTCCAAAAACAACACCCAACCTCCAGAGGTCAATGGTTAATATTCCCAAGTGTTTATATAGTCTCCAGCAGCAGAGCTCAGGCCTTTCAGCACTGGGCTAGCTCCAGCACCATGGCTGGCTTCTTGCAGATGATCCTAGCCTGCAGGAAATACATGATCATAGTGCTTGTACCCCTTTTGTTTCTTCCTCTGCCTCTGGCTGTTCCTACCAAGGTAAGAACTTTTTAAATTGAATTTGAGAGCCAAATCTCCAAATCTTTTCTTAGAGTTGTTCCTTTTAAGTGACAGAGCTGAAGAGAACATACAGGATTTTTTTTTTCCTCAGAGGCACTTCCTTCACTTATTGCTGGAAGATCTATTTTTTTTCTGAGCAGATCCCTTTGACTACCGATAGTGGGGGATTATAAAAACAGTAGGACATAGGTGGATGAACAGATACATCTGTGACTGCATATTTTAGAAGAATGCTCAGTGCCGTGCGATTTTGTAACTTTTGCTTTGACCTAGCTGATTTAGCAAAGGACTTCCTATGCCAAAGCTCATACACGTGAACCGAAGTTACAATCTACGGCTCAGTTTTAATCCCCCTTGTGATTTTCTAAAAGTATCCAGGCCACATCTTCTGTTAATTTTTTCCTTGTTGTCGTTGCCAGATAGAAGAGGCATTTTTCTTGGTCAGATGGACAAGGCATTTTGATACATAAGGATAAAATAATATGTAGTTCACTTTTTTCTTAGCCTATTTATGTAGGAGTCTTTCAGAGCATTAATTTTAAATCTAAAATGTCATGTTTTGGAAAACACCTTGCTTAGGATTTCTTCAGAAAAAGTTTACCAAACCCTGTAGTTAGGGCAGGTATTTTTGAGACAATCATTTAAATACAACACTGTGAGCTGGCAGGCTGCCAGCATTCTGCTGCTTCTCCACTCTGGCTTACTTCTTGCACTCCTGATTTCTTCATGCAGACAGATCTAATGTCTGTCTTCATGTCTCTTATTAGAGTCCCAGCATCATTAAATAGCTAGTCCAAATCTACTCCTGTTGGTGCTCTTTGGATATCAGTTCCTAGCTCTTCCCTGTGGTCTCTTCCTGCCTTCCATCTCCTGATCCCTGCTGAGTCCCCGTGTCTTGCCTCCTTCACCAAGCTTCGTTCTTCACTAGCTCTTCTCTGTCTTTCTGTGCAGCTTGTCCCAAAGCTCTTTCTTCCTCACAGCTCTTCTTCTGGGTACTATCAGAGACTTTGGAGCTGTGACAGGAGGATTGCAACCAAGAATGATAGACTGGCACTGGCTGGAGGCTAAAGATGGCAATTGATCAGGCATGCCCTCCTGTTCCCTTGCTGTGCAAATAAAATAGCTTAAACCAGCACCTAAAAGCTTACTAAGAAAAAAACCAGAAAAAGTACTTTTTTGCTAGTTAACTTTCCATAGGCAAAAGAGTTACTGAAGTTAAGGGATCTGTATCAGAAAAGTTCTAAGTAGCCAGAAAGAGAGACTTGTGGTTTTTTCCTTTGTCCTGAGGCCATGATTTCAAACTTACTTGCTGGAGTCATACAATGTCCTTGGTATTGCCTGTGGAATGATTTGGCAGGCTTGGTTCAGTTCCTCTTTGAAAATTACTCTCTCTAGTTTCTTTGTAGTCAGCTACAACACAAAAAAAATTTAAAGTGTCCTGGTCTTTTCCCTTTGCAATCTGTAAGAAGACTTCTTGTGTTAGAATTGCGTGTCATGGTACCGCTAAGCAGGAAAAGCCAGTACCTCAGCATGCAGCCTTGTAAGCAGATCACTTACAGGATGGAATTTCACATTTTTCTACCCCGTCAAGCTATTAACTTAGCCTGTAATAACATAGCACTGGACATTAAACTATTACAAATGAGAGCAAACAATGCTAAAGATTTTGTCTAAAGACAGAGGAATGTCTTACAGGACAAGTGACTTTGTGAAAAACCCCATTCTAGCTTTCAGTGAGAGCCTGTTCACAGCACAGTGGAAGAGAATAGCACCGTGCCTATGATAGGTGTCCCTGCTAGGGTTCCTCTAAAGGAACTCACTGTCACCTCTTAATAACATAAATGGGACAAAAAGGATCACCAAAAACAAAAATTGCTTTCATTGCTTGACAGGATGCATGACTAAGCTTCTTACTGCGCTCATTCAAAAAGATGTCTAAAAAAAGCATCTTTCCAGCTCTTCACACATCTCTTTAACTTTACTTCTCCAACCCTGCTGCTCTGGTAGTTTACCACCTCAACCGCTATAGTCTTCTTCCCTTCAGACTACTTAGCTCCCCTGTTCATCCTTTCCCTTCACCAGCTCTGTAACTTCCATGCCATGTTCAGAAGTCCTGATCATGTTCTAAAACTTCACAAGTTTGATCCTGCTCACCGTTATTGCAGCTCCTTGGTTTAATCCTCTGTCATCCAGCCATTGCAATTCCCATCTCTTCACTATTTCCTCAGTAAGCATCACTACATTTTCAGTCATCCTGTCCAGGATATCTTAGTGGACATCCTTGATCCAAGACCATATAACCATTGTTGCCTTTCTTTGGATTTGCTGGTACCCATTTTTGTGCTATTTCCAAAATGAGGAAGACACCGCAGCCTGCAATGCTACTTTTCCTTGATTTCTCCATCAGCCCAGCCATATGAAAATCTGTTGAAACATGTTGGTTTGAATCTTTTTAGTGTATAGCAACTGAATTAAGTACTTTTTATGTAAAATTTGGAGTGGTTGTCCAAAGCAGAACTAAATCAATATTTTCTCAGAAAAAGAGTAAGATGAACTAGGGGATCATACGTTCTTCAAAGAAACAAGACAAAGGCAGTGGAAGCTGAAACTGATCTGTGAGCAGTTTTGACAGTGAGCCTTTCAAAGTCTGTAGCAAGCTAATAATCCTATGAAGAATAGATAAAAGTATAGTACAAGGAATCCAGGTTGTTGAAATTAGCTGGGGTTCATCTGCACCATGTCCTGAAACGTGAAGAAATAGGTGGAGCAACTTTGACCGGATTAGTTACTATTTCTGCAACTCAAAGACAGAATATAAGAAGAAAATATCACCATCAGCAAAATCAAGAAGCCTGCGCGGAGATTGCCAATCCCTTATCATGAAGGGTTCAAAGTCATTTTCCTTCTTCTTCTAAGTTTCTTGGTTTTCCCCATGGGAAGCCCCCATCTTTTCCTCACAGTTTTGACAAGGTTGTTGAACGGTTTGTCATTTGATTAGGATCCACATAGGCAAGATGATAGATGGGATAAAAAGATAGAAAAACAACCTTTTCTCTAATCCTTTTATCAGACAATTAATATAATTATGGTCTTTTGCCTTCTCAAAGCCTAAATGAGATGTACAGCCTGTTCTGATTGCACGTACCCTTCTTCTGTCAGGAGGCCCAATGTGGTTACGTTATCATAGTGATGGCACTATTTTGGTGCACGGAAGCCTTGCCATTGGCCGTCACAGCTCTCTTCCCCGTCCTGCTGTTCCCACTAATGAACATCATGGATTCAACAACAGTAAGAGATCTCACTCTATATGTTTTTGCCTCTGTATTTATTGGTCAGCTTCTCTTATTCAGGGATTATTTCCAGGGTGATTTTCTGGAGTGTAGTGCAAAGAAGAGAAAATTGCACTATTATTACATGGGGGGTTGGTTGTTGTCTCTACGGAACAGAAATTGCACGAGTGCAGAGTGAACTCTGCGCGGAGCTGCTCATCTGAAATCAAAGTCACTGTTTAGATGCATCCATAGTTAACTGCCTGCTAATATCTTTGGAACAAGGTCCTCCCTCACCAAGTGTCTTCTCTCTTGGCTCCTTGTCACTATTGTCTCTCCCTTGTTCCACGTTCCAGGTCTGTCGGGAGTACTTAAAGGACACAAATATGCTTTTTATTGGGGGACTGCTGATGGCCATTGCTATTGAGAATTGGCACCTACACAAGCGTGTTGCACTGCGGGTCTTGCTCATCACTGGTGTTAGACCAGCTCTGTGAGTAACAGTTGTGAAAATGCTGTGGGATAAAGGACTTTATGGCATCACTTTCTATCTCAGAGTTGCCTGTAGTCTCCTATGTGAACCTGTAAATCACATCCAACAAAAGCTTTCCTACAGTCCAAGTGAGTTAGTGCCTGAGCAAACCTCGCAAATGGGGATACTCTGATGAGTTACAGACCTGGTGGGCCTGTTTGAATTCCAAATAGCTTTAGGGGGAGATAGAGCAACAAGAGAGTCAATGCTGAGAAGACAAGGGTGCTGCTAGGCTTGGCCAGAAGCCCAGCTTCAGACAGTCACAAAAGACCACAGCAGAAACACAGAAAACATGCACTCTCTAACTGTTATACTGACTGCAAAGGGAAGAGAAAATACAGGGATGCTTGCTTTGAAAACAACAAATGTTTACCAGACTAGAACTTTAAGCTATGCAGAGGCTACATGGCCCTATTTAATTTGTCTCAGATCATAAGAAGAGAGAATACTGGAGGAAATTACAAAGCAATAGAATAAAAATGCATACAAGATAAAGCCCTTTTCATCTAATATATAATCTACATCTCATCTAAAGAATAATTTTGAGACAAATAACAGAGTAATACTGAAACAAGGATTAGAATTTTGTATGAGTTAAGAAGAGAATCTTAAGTAATAGAGGTGGGATAAAATTACAAAAAAACCCCAAAAGGCAGGGTGGGGATCATCTTCCTTATGGCTTAAGCTGATTGCCATTTGGGATCAAATTCAACTTGCAATTCCTCTTAAAAATATTTTATAATACAGTAAGATGTGTTATTGAGATGGTACATCTTCCCCAGCAGCATGCAGAATAAATAGGATACTGACAAGGCAAACTGTTTGCTCCAAGATAACAGCTTCCACTTTCCTAGTTACGAGAATGTGAAAGCACAATTGGCTGAAACTGCAAAAAAGAAATGCAAGTTAAAACTTACTGCGTCATTCGCAAAGCAAACGAGGGTAAGAGGAAGTGCTTGATGTGAATTCTTGGGCATTTTCTAAAGCCAGCACTTGTAACCAAAGCTTTGTGACCAAAAGAGGGCATTGCACTGCTGAGCTCTGAACTGACCTTTTAATTTTTCAGGCTTCTCATGGGTTTCATGGTTGTGACCGCCTTCCTGTCAATGTGGATCAGCAATACCGCCACCACTGCCATGATGGTCCCAATAGCACAAGCAGTGCTGGAACAGTTGCACAAGTCAGAAATGGAGTCTAGCACAGCTGACCAAGCATCTGAAAATGTCAATAAAGCATTTGAGCTACAGGAAGAGACAACTAAACCACAGAGCTCCAAAGGAGCAGAGGAAAAAGGTGAGTGGGTTATGGGTGGTTTTCTTTTTGGGGTAATGGAGGCAACCAAGTTATCACTTGGTGACTTCTTCACTGTCATTATACTTTTTAGTAGATTCTAAAAGAAGAATGTCCTCAAAAAAATGCACCCAAAGCATTGACTGTGTCTAACACCATTTATGAGCCTCTTCCATGAACAAAAGCACAATGATACCTACTGACTTGTCTGAAGTTAGAAATAGAAAAGATGAAGCGGTGATAACTAATCAATAAAACAACAAAATGTATAAACTCTCCATTGGTTGAAGCCTTGATATTAGGCTTGATATTCCCCTATATATTTATGTTAGTTCAATTATTATCTACTGTGTAGCTTATCAGATAATAAGGAATTTCTGAGGGAAAATTCTGGTGTATTTCATTCCAGAAGGTTAGGGATTAAAATGATCTTTCTAATCCAAAAATATACAATTGTGCAACAATACCTCTATACCAGCTGTCTTGCCCTCTTCCCATCTTTGAGGAGACTCCAGTGTTTCTGAGTGTGAATCTCAGTACCAGCAGTCAGGTTTCAAATTCTCTTCTGAAAAACTGCTCTGTATCAAGACAACCAGTGAAGAAGGACAGAAAATCAAAGAATTAACAATGCCAGCCTTAAAATGAGGAAATTTGGGTTTGAGTCCATTGTGTCTTAGCCTTGAAATACCAAATTATACAGTCACAAGATCTTTTCCTATCCAATCTAGCTCTGTAACTCTTGTTCCTGTCTTGGGACCTAGGTGGTAGCCATGTCCTGACAGTCGAGGAAGACAGAAAGAGAAATGAAAATCTGCTAGAAGAGAAACACAAGAAACTCTGCAAAGGAATGTCTCTCTGTATTTGTTACTCGGCCAGTATTGGGGGGATTGCAACTCTGACTGGGACAACACCAAACCTGGTACTGCAAGGACAAGTTGATGAGTAAGTTTGGTTGAATTTGGGTTTACATGCATCATTCTGCTACAGCTGACTTCCAGCCAACACAGAGAAGGAAAATAGCCATTTGGTAACTTTGTTGGGAACTTAGTTTCTCTTTCTTAGTGGGCTTCACAGCACCTCCACTTTTCTGAATCATTAACTAAATCCAGAAGAGAGTGCAGAATTTTGGATGCTAACAGCCATTTGCATTTTACAGGCTCTTTCCTGACAATGGCAATATCATCAACTTTGCATCTTGGTTCTCCTTTGCCTTCCCCACCATGATTGTGTTACTAGTTTTGACATGGATTTGGCTGCAGATACTGTACTTGGGCTTTAAGTAAGTACTGTTTACACACCATAGTACATCTGGCAGGCCCATTAGCAAGTACCCATTACATGTTGTAACACCAACGACACTTTTATTGATGAGCCTGGGCTTGAAAGTCAGACAGTAAGTGATTAAGTCTGCACATAGAACTGAGACTAGCAGAGCAGTGTACTAAGTCTGTTAAAATACTGAAACTTTTCTCTGAGGAACCAAATCAAATTCCAGCTAAAAAGACGCTGTAGATGAATATGGGAAGTTACAGCTGCATATCTCCTGTTCTGAAGCATTTCTTCCCTGTCCTGAAAGACTGTTATGCTTCAAACCAGGAAATTGATTTCTACCTATAGCTGGTAAAAACCTTTGTAATGAGAGTGGCTACAGACCTAGAGGATTAGTATCATACCAGTTCCCAATGCTAATCACCCCATACCACCAGCTTGCGTTACCTCCCTGTTTAATACTATTTACTTCCTGGTGATCATATAGCCTTGTCCATCACACTGAGACTCTCATTATTACCCCGTGTGTCCAGGTAGCACACCCATTGATATTTAGATCATGAGTTTTCAGAGGCAAGAAGCTTCTCTCTAAGTGTCTTGGCACTATAGAGTACAATGCAGTTACTATCCAACACCTATGGCTGCTGATGCTCTGATAATAATATACACAATTTCTGTTACATCAAAAAGACAATATGACTGAGTATAAAATTTATATTCTTAACTCTGAGGACACCTGGTGACTTTCTCTGATATTTCTTGCCCATTTTCTTCTAGTTTTCGGAAGAATTTTGGTTGTGCTGCAAGTGCTGCTGCAAAGGCTAAGGAGCAACGGGCCTATGAAACTATCAAGGAAGAATGTAAAAAATTGGGATCAATGAAATTTGCAGAAATAGCAGTTTTGATCATCTTCATACTACTGGTACTGCTCTGGTTTACAAGAGACCCTGGTTTCATACCAGGCTGGGCAACAGTTCTTTTCAACAAAAATGATAAAAGGTATCACCACTTTTTCTCCTCGCTTTGAATAAGGAAGAAGTAGGTTGGATTTCATAAGAATGACAACACGGCTAGACTAAATATCTGACTGATCTGTTGCAGCTACGTCACTGATGCTACAGTTGCCATCTTCATTTCAGTTTTGCTGTTCATCATCCCTTCTGACATTTCTAACAATGACAAAGAACAAACAGGTGAGTTTACTGAAGGCATCAAAAATCAACTGTCAGAATAGGTACATGGGAAGTTTTTTACTTTAGATTTACATAGGAAATTTCAAATTGCTCTTCCTGCACAGCTAGAGCTGTATGCCTCAGGCTAGGCAAGGCATATACCCAATAAAAATTCTCTGTAATTTAACTAAGTCAGAAACTCTTATCCCAGCAGTGTTCCAGAGGCAAACATACACACATATGTAAAAGCTTCTGAAGCTGGAGTCTTCAGGACAGAATGCATGACTTAACAGAACACATACAGCTCTGCACATAGTGTTGCCATACCTTTAACTCACTCTTACCTATATTCTACTTTGCCTCTTGGAGCAGCTACAGAGCATTCTTTAGATTTTTGCAAGTCAGCCTTTAAAATTTTTGTTGATGAGGTTCCCATCATTTGCTTCAGGAGATAATTCCACAGTCTACTTGTTCTTGCTGACAGAAGTGTTTTCTGATGTTCAAACTAAACTCACATCCCACCAAGAAGCCCTCCTTTCTTTGGAGAACCTAACACGGCTTACAAAATCTTTTTGGATTTTAGGCAGCAAGGCAAAGTTTCGAGCACCTCCACCTCTCTTGGACTGGAAAGTAGTTCACCAGAAAATGCCATGGAACATTGTGTTTCTGCTGGGAGGTGGCTTTGCCTTAGCCAAAGGCAGTGAGGTAACATTCCTTTGCCTACCTGGTATTTGTGTCTTCCTGGGTGTTTTCCATCTCACTTTTCCTGGTTGCTCTCCCAGAACACAAGAGGGCATGCTGGTAGCACCAAATGCGCAGCTCCTCAGCTGGTTGCAGTAGGACAGACTTCACCATCCTTAGGAGTCCTGTGATTAGAACAAATCTTTATTGATTCCTGTGCAACTCGGATGATACTACCAATCAAGGCAGAATAATTAACTGTGTTCCTAGATAAATGGATGATTAAGAAGCTATCCCAACATGCTAAAGTTTCTATTAAATAAAACTTAGTTGATGTGGCAAGCATGAGGAGGTAATGTGCCTAGAACGGTTCTCCAACCTATTTCAGACAAGCTACTTATGGAAATATGATTTAAATTAAACTACTAGAACAAATTTGGAGCTCCTTCAGGAGCAGATAAAAATGTCTGGCTGTCAGGCTGAAGGATGTACTGATGTACTGCTGCAGGCATCTGCCAGCAGTCCAGGGCTGTAACAAATTATTTTTCAGTAATGACTGATGATGGAAAGGACAATGCATTTATTAAATCTATAGACAATAACCAAATTGGAAAAGGCTTCAAGTGCCTGGAAATAGTAGTCTAGAGTTGAAAGATCACTATGACTGGTAGAAGTGTTTCTAGAAAACAAGGATGCAGCTCAATATGGGAAACAGAAAGAAATAACCAAGTATCACCAATACAAGATGTGGAAATGACCAGACAAGTTTTAAAGCTGCTCATACACCCTATTCTAGTCAGCATTTTTATATTGCTACTGAGAAAAAAGTGAACAACTGGAAACTATAGGTAGGGCCATCATATATAAGACATGTAAAATATAATCCTTCCACTCAGACACAGTAATGTATTCAGTTTTGGATATCAGTCTTCAACAGTCTGTGGGCTATGTGAAGAAAGTGTAAAGGTAGGTATTAAGAATAATCAGATCTCTGGGCAACACGTTTGGAAAAGGAAATATTCAAGAAACTACATTAATTTATTCTACAAAAAAAAAATCATCAAATACATAAAAGCTGCTGCAGAAAGGAAGATAGTGTACTTTTTTTTTAATATTCTGATAATGCTAAAGAGCTTAAATTGCAGCAAAGGAGATTTAAGTCGAGCAGTAGGAAAATGTTCTAACTGTAAAGTTAGTTAAGCACTTGAAAGAAAAAAAGATACCTGGAGAGATTTTGGAAACTTCATTGCTAGAGATTTTTAACAACAAGTTTGAAAACTATCAGTAATAATTTAGATAGAGTTGATCTTGCCCTAGGACAGGGAATTAGACTAGTCCTTTCAAGATAAATTCCAACCCTCCTATGAGATAGAACTTTTCAACCTCAGAAGAGACAGGCTGAAGTAACCAAGATACGAAACAGGGAGGATGTTGCAAAACCAGTAAGAAAGCTAGGCCATAATGCATGAAGCAGCAAGACAGGCAGTTAGGGTATGTTCTCTTGAGAAGAACAGCTGAATAATAATGATGCTTAAAGTACAGCCCAGAAGGATAGTGAAGATACAGGTATTTTTCAGGCTTCAGATAATTATCAAGATCTCAGACAATGTGATGAAGTTACACTAAATCACTAGAGTACCTGCTAACATGGATGAAAGTGTTTTAGAAAGTGAGTTCAAAAATCTTTGCTTAGATTAAAAAAAAAAGCCCAGAATATGATCATGTACAACAGACCAGAAAAATAACCATTTGCTATCAATAACGTACTGTAAATATACTATCTTCTTCTTTCAAATTCTTTGGAAGGGAAAGCACATTTATTTTTATTTAACCTACCAAATTCTTGTGTCTGTGAGCATTGCCTCTTCCATATTTTTTTTTACAGAAAGCAGTTTGTAGGAGGACTGCTGTAAGAAGGGAAGGCAGAATTGGTATGAGAAATGTAATTGGACTGTGATGTGGCTATTTCTTCTCTAGCCCACTATCTTGACAGACCTCTTTCCTCTGGTACAGGAATCTGGTCTGTCTGCATGGTTAGGCAGCAAGCTGACTCCTCTGCAGCAAATCCCCCATCCAGCTATTGCTCTCCTGTTGTGTCTCCTTATTGCCACTTTCACTGAGTGCACCAGCAATGTGGCCACCACTACCCTCTTTCTCCCTATTCTGGCCTCAATGGTAAGTTCCAGCATTTCAAAACACTCTTAGAAGACCAGCTTTCAACTCTTCTCCAAGCAGACATCTGCTCAATTAGAAAAACTAACTGGCTAACATAGCCAAGCACTGGCTTGTATATCCAATCAGGAATACGGGATGTTAAATATATGTACATGTATGTGCCTGCATATATATTCACACACACTGTGCTCAGTTCAACCTTTATGAAATCACTGCTGGTGAAAAGTAAAGGGATTAAATTCATTGGCATATTAGACTTTGCCTTCTGGCCTAAACAACCTCATGAGGTCACTGCCAGCTGTACTTGTTTTTTCCTAGTTGTTCTGCAGCAGCAGCAGTAGCATTTGCTTCCCTGCAACATTCCATTACTGTATTTCACTCCGACCACTAGCCTTCCAGAAGTCTCTGAAGGTGATAGCATTAGTCAAGCTCTATGACCTAATTCAGACTTTTGCATTTCCACAGGAGATTCCTGTTGACGGGGCAGACAGTTTTGCAGCATGAAAAGCTGATTCTAGACAGAAACTGGAATAAGCTCCACCAGGATCTTTTTGCATAGGCCAGAGACTCCAGCTAACCCCTAAACTGATCCACTCCTCTTCAGAGCTTGAGCTACCCTGTTTCCTCTGCTAATTCACTTTTGTTCTTAACCAGTTTGAAGTCACTCTACATTTTTCCTAGTTTTAGAGTTAAATACAACCATTATTATTAATTGATTATTACTAATTGATACTGCAGCAGTGATCAGGCTCCACAATCAGGAACACAAAGCACTGTAAGCAATTCTTGTACTTGTTGCATAAAGACGTTGGCTAGAAGTTTCTAAAGCAGAACCAAAATATGAGTGGCCACAGTGTTTGTGAGTGAACGAGGTTTCTGACACGGACAAGTACAATCAGTCTTCTGCCCAAAAGATTTCTATGTGTTTTTGTACGTTGAAACCATCATCTTTGCTCTCCCTTCTTGCACAGGCCGAAGCAATTTGCCTCAATCCACTCTATGTCATGCTGCCCTGTACACTTTCTGCATCGTTGGCATTCATGCTCCCAGTGGCCACTCCTCCTAACGCCATTGTCTTCTCATATGGACAACTCAGGGTTATAGATATGGTGAGCAAAAGTGCATTCTTTTCAGAAGTTTCATCACTAGTTTTGATCACTTTCCTTTTTCTAATATTGATTCTTCTTGGAAGAGTTAGAAAACACACTGTACTCAGCTTCTCAGGGAGAGAAGAACATACATGTGTGAATTAATAAAGGGTCACACTGACTCTAATATAGACTCAGAGCCTTAAAAAGATGCTTTTGACCTTAAAGAACAGCCAAGGCCTCTTGAAATGTTCCAACAAGGGCTTGCTGTCAGTGAGAAATGGCAATGCCTATGTGTTTGAAAAGCCCAAATGTAGATCATAGGGTTGTCAAAGAGTCCTATCATATGGACAGTCCTTCTGCAGGGACCAGGGGAAAGTCCAGCACATCTCACTAGGGTGCCTTGATGCCCTTTCTCACTATGGTAAGGAAAGATGGACAAGGATGCCATGTCTCACGATAACTTTTCTAACTTGTCATTGATCTGAGAAGAAATCCAAACCAACATCAGAGACAGAAGCCAGGTCAGAAGAGACCATCCTACATAAGTGGATTTAAAGGATTTCAGGATTTCTAGTTTGTTTTATCTAATATAAAATTATTTTCCTGTAATGAAAATTATATTTGTGAAGAAAGGCAGCTTAAATGTAATTCAGTGGAGTTCAGATGGAGTTGTGAAAAAAGGCCAAAGAGAAAAATCTAACCATACAAACAATCCTAATCAGCAAGGAAGGAAAAAAGTACTCGGGTCAACTAATAATCCTCTTTTTCAATTCCAGGCCAAAGCTGGTTTTGTACTCAACATCCTAGGAGTTCTGACGATAACTCTAGCCATCAACACCTGGGCTTCATCGTTGTTCCAGCTGCAAACTTTCCCATCTTGGGCAAATAGGACAGGTACATGCCTGTAATACAGAGAGGCAAGGGAACCAACAACTGTTTCTGTTAGAACTGCAATGAGAGCAAGACTATAATCTACAAGTTTTGCCGAGGCAGTGGTTAAGAGACAGGCCTGTTCTGTGGAAAAGGACAAGCCACCTACAAGCAAAATCATTCTGTTGATAACAGCAATAAAATTGCCCAACAGTACTGTTCAGCAGGCAATTTTGTTACCCCAGCAGGAAGACGAGGTAACCTTTGGCTTTTCGACTGCTCCAGCTGTCTTTAGATTTTCTGCCTCTGCAGGGGTAGGTTTTCCCCAAGTGTTAGTGACGTTGCTTGTCAACCTCCACCTGTAAAGTCTGAAATCTGCAGTGAGAAAGAAGAGAGGTGTGTATATAAAAGGAAGAGGAGAGGCTCTACATTCCTGATTTCATGCACGTCTGCGTATTGTCACAACTGATAGGACGGTTCACCTGTATATGAGTATACAGGCCTCTGTGTATATGTTCAAAATGTATGGGATTCTTCTATACTCTGTGGGCATTGACAGCAAGGCATGTGTTGTATGATTACAGAAAAATCACATGCTGTCAGCCCGTGTGATTACTTTGAAACATATTTATTTGCAGTGCACTTGTTATGAATGTAAAAGACCATTTTTTTCCTAGAACATCTGTCCCACTGTTCTTTATGTAAGATTACAGCCTGCAAGGTCATGACAAGAACAGCAGAAGGAGAGAACCCCTGTGTCCTAAAATATGTGTGATCGAATTAAAGATTTATTTTTTTTTAATGTATCCCCGTGTTATGGAGATTTTTCCTATTATATATCACTCCTCCTACTTTTGTCTTCCAGGCTTATCTGTGTGCTTACTTAAAATATCTTGAAATAATCAGAGAAGTTAGCATAATTGATTTTCTTTTATCATTAAAGTAATAATTACTTTATTATTATGAGTCCAATTTTCTTGGACACTCAAAGCCAAAACCTTCCTTTTCAAAAGCCCCTAGTACTGTTAAATATTTAATCCCTATTCTGCTGAAACTGACTTTCAGTCACACACAGACTCCTAATGACCAAACTGACAAAGATAATGGAATTTCCAAAGACACTTTGCCAAATCAAGCCCATAGTACCATAAACGAAGTTGGATCCAGACACATCAGTTATACAATATGTGCCCCTGAACTTTGCGCTAAATGCTTTGTTCTGTTGGTGCCTGCCAGAGTTTTGCACAAAGTCTGTTGAATTTCTGAAATCCCACTTGAATCACACCGCTTCGATGAGAGTGAATGCGAGTGAATTTTAATACGCAAGCTCCTCAGAAATCTTTCTTCTTTCTCTCTCTATCCTAATTATTAGGAGCCAAGGACAAAGTGCAGGGTACATTTGACTTATAAAATGTTAGACTTCACCAACCTGCAGTAGTTTCTTTCAGTTCCAACTGTCAAGACAATTTTGGTACCTCCTGATCACCAATTCCCTTTGCAGCTTCATTAGTCTGACAAACACAGTTGCTCTGGAAAACCACTGCCTCAGAAAGAACGGTCTGGAATCAGCTCTTCAGTGGCTTTGAAAGATAGTGTTTTATCTGATGTGCGGTAGGGATCCAATAGAATATCCACAGCACAAGAAGGAAGGACATTTATTCTCCTTTGCCACTGAGCTCCTGGGTAATTGATTTCTATCACATAATAACTTGCTCAGGTCACTGCTAAACCACTCACCTTCTTTCCCTTTGCATTTACCTCTATATCAAAGAAAATCCAAATGTGTCTAAATATTTTCATTACCCCGCTCACTCCAAGTACCTAAATATGACAAACTCAAGCAGATGATTTGCTGCAAGCCTCTCCCTTTTTTGCTCTTTGTCTACAGCATCAGAGCAGCGTGCAGAGCTTTTGTTTGCTTTTTGTTTTCTTTGAAATACTTGCACGTAGTTTACATGTCCTAAATTACTGCTTAGCTAAGCAGGAAATATTGAATTCTTACAACATTTCCCATCAGCCTCTCCTTACAGACCTTTAAAACTGTGTTATGATTCTTTGAAGTCTTTTCTATTAGTCTACATTATTCAGAGGCTGTGGTGTGCATAAGTACATGCAGAGTACAGGTGCAATCTTTATGGCAATCTCAAGAAGAAAGAAGAGAGACATCAAGTAGCACAAGAGTGTCACAGGGCCAATGCAATCGTGCTGGGTGTTCCACGTGCATTAGCATGTATGAGCATATAAAGGTTAGAGAATACCAGAAAATGGCTGCAGTGAAAGTTACTCAAGGGGTAGACAAATGCCCAGCTTCCAGAAGTATACGGGTGAAAGGCTGTAATCTGTAGACAGAGGAGCTAATAATAATACCAGGACATAAAGAGAACGGAAAATTTCTTGAATAGTTTCCACCTCGAAGTGATGGCAGTGGCAAGTAGGCACTGGGCAGTTTATTGCCTTGGGTGTGTCTGAGCGCAGGATGAGTTGAGGTACAGCTAAATATAGTGCGCTTGTGCAAAAACCAGTAACACTATTAAAAATGTTCATAATTTTCTAAGCAAAGCAGGTAGAAAGTGTTTCTAAGCCCCATTATTACACAGATCACCTCTGAAGGGTGGTTCCCCATTATGTTTCCAGATATTGCCCTGAAGGAGTGGCTCTATTTCCCATTGTCTGATCAAATTTCACAACCTTCTGTGAAACTGCCAGCTCAGCACCTGCTGTAGTTAGGTGTGATTTCCAATGCAGCTCTTCATCTCAGAGTTGACACTAAGTTTGTTTTACATAAGAGTTGTAAGTGATAAATTTGTTAATGAGAAGGGGATGTCGACCTTCTTGCCTGCCTTCTCTAAAAAGCAATTGCTCCGCAAAACCACAAAATACAGGTTTCTCACAGTATACACCAGTGAGTAAGTGGGTGACTCGCTGTCACCTCCTCCATTTTCCCTGGAGTGATGGTGCTGTCTTGCCTTGCCCAGGCACACACACAGGTTCTACAGGCACATACGTGTACACTGAAGAGAATATGAAGGACTTACCCTGGTAAACATGTACATTGCTACGACATATGACCACACCAGGAAGCCAGATGGATTTTAAGCAGGTTAATACAACAATGAAAATAGCTTACATTTGAGAAAGGCACTTTGTCATAAACATCTTGTCAGAAATTTGTAAAGTGGCATGTAAGTGATGCAAGGGCCATTTCGTCAAGCACTGAAATCATAAACAGACTTAACAGAACACCTGGCAATTTTAAAGCCAAAACAGGACAGAGCCAGCATGTCTCTCTAATACTCAAGTTGGTCTGGAGAAACCAAAGATTTGCTCCCAGTCACTTTAAAGTTATTAAAATGAACTTTAAGGAAGCCTTGTTGAATAGCACTGAAAACTTGAAACATATCTAGAACTTAAAATTTAATTCCTAAGCTTTCATTAAGAAACAAAACAAAACCTGCTTTGAAAGAAGTTTTATCATATAGTAGACATAAAATAAGTCCCCAAAAGATGATAAATAGTTTCAGAAAATAAAATACAAACCAAGAGAAACATGAAGGTCTTGTGGTTTATCCAACAGTCACCAGCATGTATGTAAATATGCTGTAAGAGCAGTTCCACTCTGGTCCTTGGAGGTGATTCCTCCCTCGGATGACTATGGCATGTGGGCAGTAGTGTGCATCTCAGTGCAAAACTCCAGCTCTCTTCATGTGGTGTATTTGTTCTAGGAATACAACTCATTGTTCTCAAATAGCACTTGGGGTTTGCGTTTGCGAAGGTAGAAACAGTTTAAAATTTCTGCAATAAAATGAAATAAATAAATAATAATGACATAAAGAACAGAAAAAAATATAAATACAAGGACTTAGGAAATATGTAAGTTTAAATCATCAAGGAATTTCACAACCCTCAATTTTTTTTAGAACACGGAACCAATAAAACTATTTACAACTTGATTCACTGAACTTTACGATTTGAGTTAGTAATGACCAAGGTGCCAAAGTCTGGAAATGAAGTGGTTGGAAGGTACTAATCACCTGGTGTCCAAAATAACAACTGTTTAATAGAACATAATCACTACTGTCAATGCTGTGCATTTTCTCCTATTAAGGAAACATTTAATACTATTTATCCTTTCATCACACTAGCAGAGGTCAGGGTGCTGCTCAGGCTGTACGGACTCTGCCATGTGCCATCTAGTGGCTGCAGACACTGCACCAGGGCAGGCCCAGGGCTCCTAAACCCAGGCCAAGCCCCTCAGCTGGTGTTCATCTTCCTTGGAAAATACCCTTCAACAGCTAAGAGGAAAGTAATAGAATAAGAGAGACACTTTTCAAAGGCTGTGCGTGACAGCAGAGCTGCAAAACTAATAAAATTGATTCAAATTATCAAAAAGGAAACAAAGCAAAGCACAAGCTAATTTGAAAATAGAGAAGGACCAGAATGGTTAATTCAAGGGATCAATCCTTAGAGATTGTTATGCACGATTTAGATCAGCCCATATGCAGATGCTTCAAGGCCCAGACCTTGTACGCCTGTGTAAGCTGTCGATCTTGATAAAGCATCAGTTGTGATGACTTTTAGATGACACTGCAGTTGAAATATTAATTATGATAAAACATCAAAACTTTGCCCTGCTTTAAGTTTATACCATTCAGCCAACTTCAGATTTCTATTAAGGTTCTCCTACCAACCTAGCAGCATTACATGATCTCCTCAGTTCCCTGTCCAGTCTATGAGAAGCAGAGCAATTCTGGGTTTTCCCAATGCCTGTCACTGCGACCCAGGGCTTTCCATTCTTCGGGAGAGAACAGAAAGCTCTAGGACACATTTCATTAATTCTGCCGGTTATAGAGCTTCTCATTTCTTTCCACAAAGCAAAAGGAAAAGGGGGCAGAGTTGTCTGTGACACTCACGTCCACGCTGGTATGGCATTGCACAATGTCAGAGGAGCAGAAGTCATGTGCAGAAGCAGGAGGGGAGTACAGCTGCAGCACAGTTAGCTGTTACGGCACCAGTTTTCCTGGTTGCCTGTCAAAGGGATCTTAGACAGTGCATAGTGGTTATTCTGGGGCAGTTGTAGTGACTGCAATGGGAAAGTCGTCACATTTCCCTTTCTGCTGTAGGACTATCCTGACGAGACTTGCCAGAAAATTCAGAAGGATCCTCTTTATTTGTAAGATGTCTGTCACCCAAAGGGAATTTGAATTTTCCTCTTTGTTTTTACCTCTGGCAACATCATTCCTGCTACATGAAACATGCCATCATAAATCATTTATCTGCACTGCAGATAACACAGTTGTACAATGCAGGCTTCCTCACACCTGTGCTTTTTCTTTTCTCCTTAGACCTAAGCAAGCGGTGGCGTGGTAGCAAGAGCTACAACCAGTCCTGAAGAAATAGTAGTCTCAGAAGACACTACGTAGCCAATTTGAAAGAATCGTTGTAATTCCTGTAGTGTTACATCTTTATCATCCCAGTTAAGTAGAAAATAGTAACATCACCAGAATTTGTTCAGAGGACTTTTAGCAACTTGCAAGTTTAGGGATGAAGACAGAATGGGTTTTCCTCTAATTAGTGGTGAAAGCCAATGACCACAGCTAGAGCTACAGTCTTTCTGGGTAGCCACAACGGAAAGATCAGTGAATGGCACAGAAAATACAAACTCCAATTCCATGCTCTTACATTATCTCTTCATTTAAGATGCTCTGACACGATAGAAAACATGATATATGGACAAGACAAAAAGGAGATTTCTAAAATATATCCAGGAAAGACTGAAGAAGAGCTGCCAGAGGGACAGGTTCTGTCTGCCCCCCTGGCTCCAGAAACAATAATCTTTCTCCCCAGTGTGCACAGGGTGTGTGAAGTGCAGGAGTTCCTACTGCATGTTCCTATATTTTGGCAGAGATACTATAAGAAAGAAAAAAAAAAAAAGCCAAAACAAAACACCAAAAGAAAACCAAAACCAAAAAAAAAAACCCCAAACCCAACATGAAGCTTATTAAGCCTAGAAGAAAAATCTTTGGTCTGTTTACACTGTAACCAAACACCTGTATCTCAGAAATATGAGACTACTTATGGGGAAAGGGGAGGGGACCGACATCTTCAGTTTCCTCTACACCAGGTGCAGGCAGGTATGTAATATCTTTCTAGCCACTATTTTGAATCAGTGCCACTTTTGGCCTACTGTACCTGCTGAACAGCCCCTGCAGGGAATGACTCCAAAACATGCCCATGCTCTCTGCTCCAGCAAGATCAGCTCTTACCTGGAGCCCTGGCGGGTGCATACATAAGTCAGCCAAATCCTGGAACCATTCTAGCACAGCTGCAGTTTCTCCAAGTCACAGAAAGACAAAAAGACTAAATCTTGCATTGAGTGGTAGTATCGATTCATTTTCCTTACAGGATGCACCACTTAACTTCCTGTTGCTGACAGTTTACATTCTATTTTTACGGGATGTAAATGTGGCATTAAGGAAATTTGTCTTGTCACAATGCAGCCATACCATAAAACATCAAGGCAGGGGATGGAGACAGAGCAGGACGAGACTGTCCCATCTCCTTAGTTCCTCAAACTAAACTGTAATAAAATCCAGCTGGATTAACTGTAGCAAATTTAAGAGTCTGTTTCTCCTGAATATGTTTGTTTGATATTCTCAGGCAAACAGGGAAGAAGCAAACAGCATTAAATAAATAAATAAATAAATAATAAAAATAAAATTCCCCCCCCTTTTTTTTTTACTAGAACTTTCTTTGTAGCATGAGAATGCCAGAAACATGCTTCATGTTTGTTAAAATAGTAGCCACATGACTACAAATTAGCTGCTATTGCAATACTGATTACATGAAACTAACAGATCACTGGTCGTAAAAATAGCATATTTATTTCCTAGCTCTAGTCCCGGTGAATTAATTTTTTTCTCTTTAGTAATAGCATGTCATGAAATCATTCAGCATTTACTGGAGCAGAATTAGCAACATGAAACTGTTTAAGAAAGTATGTTTTGCCACACAATAAATGACAAAGCAAAAGGCATGACATGCTTCTGTATAGCTAGCACTGGGTGGGTCTGGACTGCCCTGCTCAGAAGGGATAGGATGGTATTGCATTAGCTCACGCTGAAAGGCACATAGTATTTCTATTTTATTTTTTTTTTTCTTGTACCTGACTGTATGGAACCCTAAAGCCAGAGAAAGCAAAATCTCTATTTTTAGGAACTTAGGTCTTCATTAAGAATATTTAGCATTCTTAGGTGGTGATTAACATGAACTCAGAGTTTATAAATCTGATGAGTCTTTAATTTACACAACGAGTAATAAAGATTAGAAGAAAGAGCTTGAGAGGGAGAGATACCTTCATATCTAACTTAGGCTGCTAACCCACTCTAATTACAATTGGTCTCAAACCAAAATCTTTCAAGAGTCAGTATGTTTCAGCTTAAGATTTAAAATAGCCAAGTGCTGTACACACCACGTTAGCACCAAGAATTTTCAAGTGCATATTACAGCAAAATGCCTGGTTTTTTTCCTTAAACCTTACTCATTTTCTGTCATGAAAGAATTACCTGCATCTTTGGCACTTGTAAAAATACCATACATGGCACCACCTGCCAGACTAGTAACAATAATTAGAAATGTAATAAACTGTTCATTGGCAAGGTAACAAATTGTCTTATCCTTTGAAAGTCACACTGGCCTGAGGCAATTCCTCACAGACATTCGCCACTGATGTCACAAGAGCCTGGTGAAGAGCATGCTGTGCAAAAAAAAAACAAAAGAGAAAAAATAAGGAAAAAAAACAAGTAACCACTGGCAAAGAGACATTCAAGCAATGTGGAGCAGCTGCAATGTATTTTCATTTTACTGAACAAACCATTAAAACTGAAGAGTTACAAAGAGTTGACAGTGAAGGTGAAATGATGCTACTGCTTCCTATGAAACCTCGCAGACTGGAGTGTTTGGAGAATCACATCAACTCATAATACTTGCTTAAATGAAACATTTTAAACTGAATTTAGAATTAAAATCGCACTTGCAATTACTTCCTTTTATGCTCTTTAATTCTTTTCATCTTTTGTACAAAGAACTTCTATAAAATAATTCGCACTGAATACTTTCTCTAGTGTGTTACTCTGACTCTTGTATTTCACACATTTAATTTTAAATCTGGCAATATGAGATCAATATTTTGTTCTCACTGAAGTTACACTAAGTGCTAAAGCAATCTCAGTTTGTCTGCCAGCCAGGAATTAATGGTCTGACCAGGATTTTTACCTCCCATTATAACTTTCCATTAGAACAGACCACACAATTTCACAGTGCTTGTTTTCTAAGAGAGTGTTTAAAAATCATCCTCAACAACAAAAATGTGGTTTCATATTTTCATGACCTTAACAGTGCTTCTGCCCATCTCCCATGCAATGTTTTATCTCTAAAAATCCATTTTTGATTTCTGAAATGTAAAAGCCACACAGAAATCTGTGAACATAAAATATCTGCTTCAGTCCATGCCCTTCCTCATCCTTCTTCCAGAATACATGCAGATATTCAGAAGAGCATAGCTACCCATTCCATGCTTACAGAGAAATGAAGAGAAGAAAATCAAGTCATAAACGCTGCATAAGCACTTCTTTCTGAGGCTTCTGATGATTTCACAGTCCCAGTAAGTCATCTAGGAGGGGCCCATGCCAGGCAGCAGCCTGCTTTTGTTCTTTGCTTTGTACTAAGAAGGGAGGGACATTGCTGAGCTACAACACTTTGAGTATTTATATGATTCATTCCTTCTTTCATTGAATCATTTTCTAGTTTCTAAGATAATACCTCTGGGATGATTTCAACTGCTGTTTGCGGAAGCACAAGGTTTTGTGTTTTCCACTATGGTGTGTGAAGATAAAGATGAAGGAAGGATTGCCCAAGCAAGATGTGAAAAGGTTTTGGACATGATGGGGAAAACCTCTCTTGTATAGTTCTGGTTACCAACCTGATGGCTCTAAAGTCTTGAACGCAGGAGACAGAAAGGTCAGCTCAGAACCCTGACTAGCAGCCAGGTACAACTCCATAACCTTCCTGCAGAACACACCACATCTTTCCCAGAATCCACACAACAACCAGGACCATGTCAAATAATCCATCCCAGGCAATGTTTCCATTATGACCAGTTAGGAAAACCCAACTATACTAGTCCTTATGACTGTCCCAGGTAAACTCTTCCCACTATTTCTTTCTCTTTCAAAATCAATACAATAATAGCTGGTAGAATTTGAGATAACACCTTGGAGCATTAAGTACCTGTAAATACTTTGTAAATACTGCAGATATAACTACGTTCCTTTAATTAGTTCATAAGAAACTCATGTTTTAAGTAGGAAAATTGAATTTTATTCCTAAACCATTTTTCTTTCTGCAATACAAGTTTACTAATGTGTTTATACATCTGTATTTCTCCTATTAATATTGTCAGTGCATCTTGGGAAGCTTGGGACCAACGTTCCTCCGAAGTCTATGGAAGTGGAGAAATGCTAAAAGGGCGTGCACATATTGGCACTAGCCACTTATGGAGCACTGTAGTTAGGAACATCCAAGCACACTCCAAGAAAGAAAGAGGACAGACCAGTTGTACTGGTTATTAGACATGGTTAAGGGGGTGAAAAAAAAAAAAAAAAAACAACCAAAAAAACAAAACCAAAAAGGATCAAACCAACACACACATTCTGCCAAGCCAGTTATAGAAGATAATCATGTGCTAGCCTAAGCCTCTGGCAGGAGTAAAACACTGTTAGCTGTCTTCTAGTTAGCTAAATATTAATCATCCTGTTTAGAAACAATCATGTCAGTAACTGGTTAGAAACTTGGTTAAAGGTTGTGATACAGAGAAAGTGTAATGTTCTATTTCTAGCTGCAGTATTCCCTGACTTCTACAGAAAATCCATCGAGCAAGGCAAATACAAAAGCAATATTCCAGCTGTTAGCAAATATGTACGTTTTTTGGAAGGGATATGGGAGGTTCTGTAAGCTGAGAAGTAGAGCAGGCTCTGAGCACACTCCGCTGCTCCAAGCACTGCACGAGAGATCCTCAAACAATTCAAACCAGATTCTCTTCGTCTGTTGTAAAGGAACGGTGCAAGAGTACAATGTGTTTCATCTTGGGCTGCAGAGTAAGCACAGTAAATTGCTAACGTGCTTCATCTGTACCACAAAGCAACATCACGTCATTCACAAACAAATGTTTTCTCTAAGGCCTGACACAGCTCCAGAAAAGATGCTGCATGCTCATGACAGAATGTCGGCAAAGAGGAGCAGACCAGAAAATAGCCTGAGAACTAAAAGATGCACACTGTCTGGGGTAGCTGTGGGTTACTCGACACCTTTGAAATCATCTTGCAGCTTAAAATAAATGGAAAATAAAAAGAGCAGGCAGCATCACTTAGAAGCAATACCATGAAGTAATGTATGAGCGATCGTTTCATTGCTTATGCCTTAGCGCTAAGTGGCCAAACCTGCGTAACACATTCAGAAGCATGAATGTGACAGGATTGGGTTTGGAAGACTCATACAGTTCAAAGGCCTCACTTGTAGCTCCACAAGTTCTTGAAATTCCCACAGTCCCTCAGGGCCTTAAAACCAAAATGTAATGGTATTCTCCTTTGAATTTCATGTGGTCTGACCTTTAGAAAGTCCTGTTTAGATAGAGGAGTTAGAGGTGACTAGACAGAGGATCTGACAGTTGTTCTTTTCTCTCCAGTATCAGTACCGAATTTCCCAGTGCCACTGTCAGGTGGCTTCATTAAACACCTCCAGGATCCAGTCATTTGTCTGCTGACACTGGCCACACTCTTCTACATTCTCACTTTGCCAGAGAATGCATTCACCAAGTTACCATGCTCTGGAAACTGATGCAGGGTAGACTTCATCCCAGTGACTGTCATGTCACCAAAACTCCCCTGATAGTGTCGCTCTGCACAACTTTGTGATGCTAGAGAAATCCTGGCAGCCAAAAATGAAGAAGGCATAAGACCAAACAAATAAAGAGAGCCTGCCAAGCTACCACTTATCCTGCAGCTTCAGGCTAGGAAAGCTTTCTCTCTTTCTGTTAACCTCATAACAAAAAAAAGGAAGAAAAAAAAAAATTACAAAAGACTCTTTCTGAAGTGCAATGTCAACAAAAAAAGGGATAGTTAACAAAATGCTGCCAACTCCTCACTTATTATGTTCTGTGAGAAGATAGTTTGACATGTTACAGGACATTTCAACCTGATTCTGAGGTCTGACAGTGATCAGCTCCAAAGAGGAATGAGCATTCCTCCCTGAGACCAGGGAAAGGTCCAGCTGCCCTGGAACAATACAGGGTACTGAACGAGGCATATGATACTGCATAATTATAAGGAACAAATAACTAAACACACAACTAAATAAACCTGCGAGAGGAATCGGAGATTATTACTCCATTATCCCAATATATCTGTCTTCGGTATATCCCCCTGAAATATTGAAAGTGGCAGCAGTCTTGTCAAAAAGGCAAACCAAAACATATTGCTCAATGACACAATGAGTGTAGCACGTGTCTAGATCACCTACCTGAATTTCACCTAGAGCAGAAAGGCACAGAGTCAGGTCTAACACCACGTCTTGAGCTCATCCTCATTTCTAAAATAACAAAACAATAATAGCTTATAGTGGCTGTGTGCTTTATAGGCAACACTAAATCACTGGTCAGGAAACAATATTTCATATATAATAATGGTTCTTTATATTTTAATTTAAGATTAAACAATTAACAAACAGAAAGTTCTGCAAATGCCAACAAAAGAGCATCTTATGGGTGTGCCAGATTTGGAGGCTGTAATTCAGATCTCCCCAGTGAATTTTGTCCTTCAGTCTTCCATCTGAGCAGAGCAGCTCACAGCTCCTCTAAACTGTAACAACAGGGCAACAGGCAGATATATCTCGTTAAAAGAAGAGACTTGGAAGGGAATGAGAATGATACTTCCTTAAGAATATCGAACACTAGCATTGATAAATTCACTTTACCAACATGCATTTCTAGACACATTAAACTACCAGATAAATGTACTTGGGATTATTTCTTAGGGACAAAAATGGGCTGAAGTGTATGTAGGTTAAACCAAGGTGTGTATTCCCTAGGGATATCTCAGAAGATAAAAAGCAAGCCCTGACTACTATTTAAAGGCAGCACAGCAGACGGTTAAGTTACACCCAGGTGTGTCTTCCCTCCGGTGATCCCAAGGGAGAGATGCTAGGCCACTTTTCCTATTTAATGGTGGCAGAATAGCTGGTTAGATTACGTCGTAAGTCATTTTGTGAGCTTATCATCCAAATGTTAGGATACAAAAATTGTAAGCCTACAAAGCTATTTATGATAACAAATACTGCTGCCATCACTGCATAATAAAATATAAACAATGTATTAAAAATAAGCAATTATCCCACTACTAAATTAAATAAGAATATATTTATCAAAGGAATGAATTTAAGCTCTGGTTGGGCAGAAAATGAAGTAAGTTCATAGGGAGAACTCACTGACAAATTTCCAGATCGACAAGACCATTCTTGCCAATTTTAAATAGCAGGAGGGGTTTATAATGAGGTCAGTGGTGGTTTTCTGCATAAGGGAGCCCAAGAATATTTCATGTTAAAACTGATCAAACATTCTGAATTGGACACCAAGTGACATGCACACCTTTGAGCTCAGCTTATCCATTTCCAGTTCTCTGCTTTGAAAAGCACTAACTAGTCCAGGAAAAACTTTCGAGACAATGATCAAGCTGTGGAACATAAGATGATAATCATATTTTTCCAACTTCTATTACAAAATAACCTCATATACCCACGATGCCAAAATATAGCACTACAGGAAGCAGATCATGCAGGATGATTCCCCCTGAGTGAGAGAAACAAATACAGAAGCAGGTTCTGGAGCCACTCATTCTGGACATGTCACATAGACATCACACCACATCAGACTGTCATTTCTTCTCCCTGGGCAGTAGCACCAAACACCACCACCCCTTTAGCAATCCTCAGGGGGCAGCTGAGCCCCCTTGAAAGTAGACGGGAGCCATTTCCATCTGCTGACATTATTACTTCAAACTACAGTCAGACAACACTGAATTGGTTCCACTGACTTGATGGTTGCATTTTTACTTTTTCTTTTTTTTCCCTCCAAAACAAAAGATCAGATCTGGGAACAGAATTTGACAGTTTAGAATAGCTGCCAGTACACCAAATAAACACCTCAGTCTTTCAGTAAAAGCTCAGACCAAGAAGAGATATAAAGTTAACTCATTACAATAGTCTGGATCTGACAAAACAAAGTTTGTTCTGATGTGAGCTGCTTGATCTCTTCTGTTCTTTCTTTGAGGCATATGGCTTCATCTCCTGAAGACCAAGCTGGTTTAGTGTAACAAAACTCTTCAAGTTGACTACAAGACAGATGTGAGGAAAAAAAAAATAAAATAGTGCTGATTTTTAATTTTACAAAACTATTTTGCCTTTCAAAAGGAGAAAGGTTACAAAGCAGTATGGCTAGGTGGGCTCTTTACATCCCCAAAAGCAGATGGTGATATGAGGCTGTGATACACATTGGTGGGAAACAGGAAAAGTCTGCAGCAGACACTGACACCCCCCTTTCCTCTAGGTATTTCCTCCTGGTAGTCATCCCAGGAAAGAGGAGATAATGCTTGCCAGTCAGTGGTTCACTTTCATTCAGGATCTTATCTCTGCACTGCAACCGACCTGTGACGCCAGCTCAAGTAAACACACCCAACAAGTTAATGTTAAACTAGCTAAGTTAGGTACCAATAACTACAGAGCTGCAGCAGCCTGGATTTCAAGGCAGGCTGCAGAGCTCACTACAGCGTCTGGGTTAATAATCTGGCCATTAGCCTCCTTTGGTTCTGGGCTATTGCAGTTAGTACCTAAGTTACTAACATAAAACCATCTCAGATGTGTCTATCTCAACCATCAGAGTAAGAATCATAAATTAAGGGTAGTGCAGAACTTGGGAATAATTAAGTAAAGATGTCAAGTGTAGCCCAAATCATCTCAGAATCTTCCCTGTCAGCTTTAGACATGTAACTCCGAGGAAAATCAAACGTGAAAGCCCTTGGAGAGGACAAGTAATTATCCAGCACTATCTTTGAGATCTTCCAGACAGGAAAGAGCACATCCACCAACACTCCATGCCCACTATCGCTACAGGATCCAGAGATAAATTGACAAAGTCTTTATTTCTAATATTAGAAGCTCCTGATAGAACTAATAAAATCAGACTGGCAAACTCTTGATAAGAAATAATTCTTCTCGGGTAAAAACACAGCTTTTCTTCCACCAGCCCTATTATTATGACACGTGGATACCACAGTAGATCTTTTCTATCACAAATCTGTGTAAAGTATTCTGCAAGAGGATTCACAAAAGCACTTCATGAATAGCATGAACTTAACATGAATATAAATATGTCCTCCAAAGCAGACAGAATGTTTTTATCAAAGTTTCAAGACCTTATTCAGTATCTTACCATAATCGTGGGAGATAAACATGGGTGTACCTATACAATAACCTGGGGGCCGCAAAGATGTTTCTACTGTTTTGTGGAATGACGATAATTATATTTAGCACTCATTCAAGGCTTTTCATCTTCAAAGCACTTTACAAACATTAATTAATCCTCACAACACCCTATGAGGTAGGTAAGTATTATTACAGTAGGTGTGATCAGGTTTGTGTAGGGGACTGTAGAGTGTGCACAAAGCCAGGTAAGGGCAGCAGAAATACATATTCCTGCAATTGTACATTTAAACTCATACTCCTCTCTACATATCTGCACACCAAAAACAAACCTCTCCACATAAATACATATACATACCTGCCCACACAAATGCACACACTCCTCCAACCTAGTTCTATTTTTATGACTCTGCTACAGCACTCTGGTTTTGGGAAGGAATGTTACCTTGAGTATATTGGTCATGTAGTGTTCCTCTCACATCTAACTGGTGCAACATGTTTTGACAGTCTATGGTGGAGCCACAGTTCCTTTCCACGATGAGAGTTTAGACTGAACAAATGCAAGAAAGACGCCTATTTCTGGTAGTTGAATGCTTTCTGGTAGTATGGCAAAACCCATGCCAGGAAAGAGTGATTTTAATAACCACAGGTAGATAATAGGCTTGCAAAACACAGTAACAGATGGGTATTTCAAATTAAAAGAAAACCAGAGAGGTTGAGAGGGAGAACTCTCTTTCCAGACAGTTAGAGCTCAATACCTGCCCAACTTCTCTGAAGAATTACCAAGAGAACAAGGGTAAAAAAAAAAAAAAACAACAAACCTGCAGCTTAGTCATATTTGTATTCTTATTAAATGCAGGACTGCCTGAGGCGAACAAGAGCTGATATCATAATTATTGGCTTGCCTAGCCAGCTGCCTTCTCTCACCTGATGTAAGATCAGATCTTTCCAGCCTTTGGAGACTCTGTACCGCTGAGCCTCCACTCTCTCTGCAGGGTTGTTTGAATGACCTAATCCTGTCCTGGAGCAGCAGCACGCCGTTTTGCTTCAGTAAAAAGGTAAGAGGAAACCTCTGACAACTTCATATAGCTTTTTAGAATTCAGCCGTGAAAGCCAAACGGAAGGGGGAGCAGAACTCTTTTGCCTTGGCTCATCTATTTAATCTGAAGTCCCTGAGGCTGACTTTGAAGAACTTCAGGCTGAGGGAAGGGGAAGGTCAGCACATACATCCCATCCCGTTCCTCGGCAACTCCTATAGGTATTTATCAGATGCGAGTGAAGAGTAGCAAGAGAAGGAGTCAAGAAAACACCAGGTAAGTTAATAGATCCATTGGTCTAGCAGGGGGAGAAATGAAGATTGTAGGTGATTTCCCAAAGGAAAAAAAGTATCTCTTCTTGTGTCGGGTGTATACCAGCTTCATCTAAGCTACTTTCTATTCCATAGTTACAAAAAAAGCCGGAAGACGTTACCAGTACCTGGGAGAAAAAAAAAAAAAAGAATTAAATAACAGAAAGACAAATCAAGAACAGTATAGTGTGAAGTCTCATGTCTCACCGGTTCATAACAGATTTATTCAAACTTCTACAACTGTGAATCAAAACCTTGGAAAGCTATATGTTTTGAAATCAAGCTTGTTTTTACTACAGCCTCTCTTTTCAATCTGTTACTTTTGCCTTGTGTGTTTTGTAGTAGCAGATGAAAGCTTTTTTTTAGGCTTACTTCTATATTGGAAGGTGACTGAAGTGACATCCAGACACAAACTAGCATGTGTTAACTGCAGAAATTACTAAATTTGAGTACTGCAGATGGAAATTTATTTCTTTACATGCACAGGAAGCATGTTTTCTTTTCACTGAGTTTCAGACTGTTAGATATCTAGCAAGAAAGGAACTGTTTGTTTTACAAACACAATAATTATCAAAGCTATAAATAACAACCAGCCATCATTCACTCTTGGCTCTCCTGCAAATTTACTGGGTGTCAGATTAAATCTTGGAGAATTAGACTTTATTCTATAAATATTTCTATTTGGTTTATCCAAATCACGTATGTTTCTAACTTGAATACTGATATGAAATGTATGTATTTTGTTCATAACTAATTATGAGCATAGAAGAACAAAAAATTTAATATTTATTATCTAGCGTGCATATTTCTTAAGGGGCAAAGGATTGTGTAGTTTGCTTTCAGCCAGGTGATACCTTGTATTACATATGCAGCCAAGAGAGTATACAACTAAAGCACATTGTTTAGCCTATATCCCAGTGAGGGGAGATGAATGCGGGTAGAAGTAGTGTTAATGTAAATGAAATAAGGGACTACAGCCTGGTAATCTGAGCATCTGCACTCCCCTCAAATGTTGAAGTGTAGTGGGAGAAAATACTATCTGTGTACGGTGTACATGAACACAGACACTTGTATAACACTGCTGTGTTCCTAGATATAACTGGAGCCACGTGTCAGTTACTGGGGTAGGAGTCAGTCGAGTACTCTGGGGAGTAAATGGAAATATCTATATGCCACTGTGAGAGGTGTAATATAGGAACCTGCCAGGAAGACATGAAGACACTTGGCATTACTGCAGAACACTGAGTTGCAAGAGGGAAGAGTAGAAGAGAGTTATCTCTACGAAGCAATGTCTTTCTGAGCCGTTCCTTCTAATAACAGGCTTTTTCTTTTATAGGAGAATACAGTTTTTGAAGGGGATAATGAGAAAGACACATAACAAACACATACCCCCAAAAATGTCCTTTTAGAGCATCTATTTTCTAAGACCAGAAATAAAAAGAGAACCTAATTGGTGAGGATTTCTGGAAACATTAACCACAGCAACAAGGTTCTAACCTTTTTGGCCACAAACTTCAGAAATTTAAACACAAGAAGTGGTGTCATGCAGAACTACTTCCCATCATGAAATCACTCCCATAATCTTGTTTCCTAGGCTGTAAATGACCAAGGACAGAGATACAGTGATATGGCCTCTGAAAAATCTAAACCAGAAATTTCAAAATCCTGCAAAAAATATTAATAATTTGATCCACAGTAGAACTGAAAGGAGCTTTTTATTACAGCCTGGAATGACCACAGCTAGATCTCAGGTCAGAAGTTCTGCAGTAATTCATGCAATAACATTTAAAAGGCATGAAGTTAAAAAAACAAATGAACTAAAAAAAAAAAAAAAAAACAAAAAAAAAACCAAAAAAACAAAAAAACCAAACAAAACCCAAAACCCTAAATGCAAAACAATCCCCCACCATGTATTTAGCCTTTAAAAGGTATTGACTCAAAGCACCGAAGAGTGTACGATGAAGAATTTTTACACGTACTCTGTCCTGCTTATAAACCAAACATTACAGATTACAAATTTATACAATAAAAATGAAATGATAAATTACAGATGCAAAATATTCTAGCAGATTGTGCCTCACTCATGCAGAAACTTTGGAATTTGGCTCTTTCTGACCGTGTCTGTTGGAAAGTAAGGAAAAGTGTTGTTTCAGATGTGCCATAAGTGAAACAGTATTTGGTAGGTCTGTGTCTCTAAGCTGTAGAACTAGGAAATGGAGATCATTTCCAAGCAGAGAGGATCTACTGTTTGTGTCCATGTCTTCTATTGTTGCTCTGAAAGTCTGAGCTTTATGATTTGGGTCAAACACACCTCTCTGCTCTCCTGAGCCTCAAAAATCATTAGCTCAAAATACAGAGATTAATTTTGGAGACAGTGTAGATTAAGCGAGATGTACAAATAAAATTCTCCTCTCATACTCCTTTGAGCATGGCCAGTGCCACATCTTCCTACGGCAATTTGTTATTTAGTTACGATTCGGAAGCCAGTTGGCAGGTCTCAGAAGGTATGCAAGGTTGAAAGAGGCTGGAATACCAAGTGGGAGCCCACTAACAAATCACCACAGAATGGCATCATTCGGAAGCGAGTTGTGAGGTGCTGCTCACTCTTTCTGAGTCACTACTGAATCAATGCTCTAACGTGGTGCTAACAACAGGATGCTGCTTACATTCAGCACTCGGCCAATTCGATTTATCAAAAATACTATGTCACTTTTAATAAGATTAGGGAAATAACCCTTTTGCCACATTTCAAACATAAATTCAGGTCATGTCCTTATAATCCCAGCCAGATGCTCTGCTACTTCCCTAACCAGCTCCTCACCACATAGACATCCCGGCTTTTTTGTTGCTTTCTTTTAAATCAGTTAACTCCTGTACAACACAGCCCATTTTTTTGCACCCTTCTTGTGCAAAATCTCTTGCAGCTAAACCTCCTGGTCATACATGAGACGTGACCAGTGGTCTCTTCCACAGTGCTGAGAAAGTTCAGCCCCCTCACTATAATCCAGCATGCCACGCTTGCTTCTTGCAAACACCCTCTTCCCAAGCGGCCTATGTGCCACTATTCTTCCTTCAAATCAACACTAAAAAGCATTCCAAACAACTGCCACAGAAGATAATATTCTTTATTTTGTTCAGAATGCAGGACTTTTAGAGTTGTCTGCAGAACAATGCTGCTTTTTTGCATTATATAAACAAAGTCATAATAAGATTATTGTATGTATTTTACCTAAATTCCCTAACATTTTCAAATGAAACCAGCATTCTTTGTGCCCTGTTTAATGTTGCCAAGTATTGAAGGGAGCTGCTGAACATGTGGTTAGTAAAGTGATCCCTGTAGAGCCTTTACAAATCTCAACAGTGTCTTTTGAGGCTTAGTAAATATATGTAAAATCATTTTAAGATGTTTGGATGAGACAGGGCTACTGCAATCCAGAGCATTATTATCTTTCTGTCGGTGAAGTGCTCAGAAATGAATGAAGCATATAGGGTGAGGTTCCATCAGTCATGTAATGAAGCTAAACATGCTGTCATTTTAACCCAATTTGTTTCCCTCTGTACTGCTGCCTCACCAGTTTGTTAGAGCCTCTCAAAGGAGCTCATCTAGTGTCAGCTTACTACTTCCACACCTAGCCCGTACTTTACTCCTGGAATGGGTAGCTATCCCTGCCCTGCAAACTCTTAACTGCTGGTTCAACAGACCTGCCAGGACAGGTCCCTGCAACATTCCCCTCTGTGGGCAAATGGTAGGATGCCAGAAATATTAGACAGGAACCTGTTCTCCCAGGAATGTAAGTAATTCATAGAAGGAAATAATTTACTATTTTCCCAGCTGGAATAATTAAACAGCTAGGCACTGTCCTCCCAAGCTGCAGAAAAGGAGAGAGCAAACAAGAGGGGAAAGAAGAGCTGGAATGTCCTTCAATATAAAGTCTCTTCCAGACTAAACAACCTTAATTCTGTAAATCTTTCCTCATAAACCACACTTTCTCGGCCTCTGATTATTCTCCCTCCTCTCCTATGGACTCCAAATTAGAATCCATTGTT
This sequence comes from Ceryle rudis, assembly GCA_033439905.1. Taxonomy (NCBI): domain Eukaryota; kingdom Metazoa; phylum Chordata; class Aves; order Coraciiformes; family Cerylidae; genus Ceryle; species Ceryle rudis. The sequence goes on from JAAGNO010000012.1 coordinate 35,115, forward strand.
TCAAAATGCAGTGACCAAAGCTCAACACAAACCTTCAGCTGATACTTTATCAAGGCCAAAAGGAATTAATTTCACAAGTGTCACAGAATATACTTCTGTAAGCACTTATACCTGTTAGCGTGTCTGCCTTTTTCACTAGGACACGGTGTGGCTGATTTAGGTTTAGCTTGTAACCCATTAAAACCTCAAGATCTTTTTATGCAGAATTGCTACCTAGTCACTTGTTCTCATTCACTATCTTCAGGGTTTATTATTCCTGCCTAGATGTTGAACTTGGCTTTTATTGAACTGCATTTTACTTTCTTCAGATCATTTTTCCTGACTCCTTTTGAATATGAATCCTGTCCTCTAAATACCTATGCAAAGCCTTCCATCTTCAGGCTGTCTCCAAATTTGATTAGTGCTCCTCTCTAGTCTATCATGCAAGTCATTAGTGAAAATACCAAGTGGTATTAGACTCTAAGAAATCCCTGTTGGTCTGTTGAACCAAAACAACCTCTCATTCTTACAACAATCATTCGGTAGCTATTCTTAATGCTCTATTCCATCCAGCTTTACCTCCTCTGCTATCTAAAATAAATTTTCTTAGTTTGCTTATGAGAATGTCATGGGAGGGAGTAGAAAAGTCACTAATGTCAAGCTGCATTATCTGTACGCCTTCTCTTCTTGCAAGGCCAGAATGGCAGTTTCTTAGCAAATTCATAATGCAGTTAACTTCTGAGGTTTTTTACCTTAGTTTGGTGGGGGTTTTAATTTTGTACTTTTCTGGGAGTTAAAGTTAGATCTGCCAACTGCAACTCCCTCATACTTTCTAGTCTCCAGACAGGCACCTCCTTCCAGTCTTGTCTAAGGCACTCACACTCAGCGAATTCTCAGACACAAAGACCTGCAGCTCTGCAGTAATTTCAGCTGATTCTCTAAATTCACTCAAACAAAATTAATTTGAGCCACTGAACCTGAAGATGTCAAAAAACCTCAGCCCTGTCCTCTGGGAGGTGAAAACACATGTATGCTTCAATGTATGAGATCAGAGGCAAACATCATTAATATTCCAGAATTTCTCATAGTCTGACTTGGCATTGCCCCGTTAGTTTTCCATTGTGCTTTAAGGTCACTAATTAATGTATGCCCTACTTTTCCACCCAGAATAGATTTGGGCTGGGTTTTTTTTTTTTCTTTGAAATGTAGAGTGTCTAGAGAGCACCTGATCTACAATATGGGTTTGTGGCCAGCTTTGTGATATCTGAATTCTGTTTTGGTAACATGCAAGAAATACTATTGTCTAACATCTTTATAAGAACCTTTCAAAGCACTGAAAAATTACATACTAGGACCAACATTTTCAAGATTAGCCATTAATGCAAGGTGCTGTTTGGGAGAGTCTGCACACAGTCTTCTGAGGTGTTGAGCAATAATACCACTTATTTACATCTATGGAAATTTACTCTCCATAAATATATATCGGTTCAGTACACAGCATAAAATACCTGTACTCGTATAGAAAAACTCTTTGCCTCACAAAATTTTCATTAAATGTTTAAGATTCACTAGAACTCTGGTAGTGCCTTCCTAGATTTCTGTCCTCCCTCCTGTAGATGAGAACACCCTGCAGCCTAAGTTGCCATGCATTGGTTAGCAGTAGTTTTCATCTGACAAACTTAACAGTTAAAAAAAATTAAAAATTCACATGGGGCACAGCATAATTCAGTTAGACCAGTTCTTTTTTCCTCCCTGACCCTATAAAAATACAACAGGGGACTGTTTTGAACAGGGAAAATAAACCAGATTTATCTGTGCATGTAAGTGCCAAGTGGCTCTAGAGGACTGCAAACTTTGGTTCAAAGTGATGATGTCTCTACAGAAAAAGTCTTTTTAAAAATAAGATACTCAGGAAAACAGGAAAAGATCAAGTACACACAGATAGATTTTCCTACGTATAAAGACACTGTTAAGCTAAAAGATTTGAGAAAGAATTGCAAAGTAATATTTAAGAAAGAATGAAAATGTGGAAACCAGAAATACGTGTATACTGAAACTGAAGGGAAGATGTAGCAGGAGTGAATTACTTAAATTTAACATTATAGATAATAAAATCTTGCCACCATGGAATTTCAAAAAATAAGCACATGATGATCTAAGATACTTGCTTATGGTTTTAGGCACTGTAAGAATCAAGTTTCCACCTTTATTTCACAACTACCAATGCAAAAATAGTCATTCTTGTATAGTCAGTACTCCAGCAGCTCTGAGTTTCTCAAATAATGTAAGATATGCCAAGAATCACAATAAGAAATGTGACAAGTGGCAATATGGAACTTGCAAAGAGAGAAGGGATACTCTACTGAAAACCAAATAAAGAGAACCTATGTGAAGAATTCCTTTGCCCTAGTTTGGCAAGTCAGATTTGATGATGTGTTCATTAGTGATGTTTAATGTTCAAGCGAAGATGCATGGCTTTTCTAACAGACAGAGGGCCTAGAGATCCCTGAGAGAGAGAATAGACACGTGCATTCATTTTTTAGCTGTTTTCCTGACGATACTCTTCTCTCCACTTTAATCTGGCTTACCTGGCATTAAGCAGGGTGAGTTAGACTACTGCATGACCTCCTGAAGTCCCTTCCAGACTCAGCTTTCCTGTGACTCTGAATCTTTCCAATGTTATTTCTGCTATATAGATGCTGTTATGAATTGGAAACAATAGGTGTGAAAAGCAGGCACCTTATAGCTCTGCTCGAGACTTCCAACCACAGAGAAAAATGGTCTTCAACCATAGCATGAGATCTGCCATAGGAAGCTACTGTCACCACAAAACAAGCTGACAAAGAAAGACAAGTATGAGGTTGCTTCCAGTAGCTGGATGACCTCTTTACCAGCAAAGAATAACTACAGCTGACAAAAGCTTCTCATATAGAAATTAATTTCACACAGCCTCAGATAAAACTAATCCCAAACAAAAAAAGTCTTCTCCTTGGCTATAAACATGTTCCACGCTTCATAACTGATAGCTACCACAACATACAATTCCGGGTTCAACAGGAAAAAATATTAAATCAGAGGGCATAAATATTTGAATGCAAGAAAAAAAAACCCCATGTTCTTTAATTTCAAGACATTACTTCATAAACAAAATACCTATAAAGTCTCCAAGCAACATTCTCTTTGTTCAGGACCCGACTTTCCCTTGCTGACATCTCTTTTATTCTACTGAATCTGCAACACTGTGTTCCATTTTTGCATTGCAGTGTCTAGTCCCCCAAAATACTATAATATTATACATTTGGTCTTACAGTGGTTTAGGGATTGTGAAAAAGTTAAAACACTAGAATGAGTGAAAAGCTGTATTACACAGAGGTCTTTAAGACAGAGTAAAATGTTGAGCTGTTGATGTTATCAATGTCGATACAGATTGGTGGGAGTTGTATAAAACATAAATATATTTTAATCTATAAATTATCTTTTTCCTCCTGAAATTACTATTCTAAGGGCAGAGTTAGCAATAATATAAAACTGTACTTCTAGTCTCTTAATGAATATTCTTTATCAGCTGCGCTTTAAGCATTGGAAACAAACACCTATAAAAAGCTTAATTTGCATGATTTTTTATGTATAAGAAAACAGAATGGGTTTTGTAATACGTTTAGTTTTACATCTATATTCTTTAATGTGGTAATCCCCTGAGATCAGTTAATTACATTTTATGCATCACTGAAATTTAATATTTTAAGAGAAGAAACGAGCATAGCTTCACCCTCTTTATAGGCAGCTGCTCCCCAAAATGTAAGATTCTGTTTCAATAAAGGAGCAATTTTTTCACGCTAAGGAGAGAATGGACAAAATCCCTGTTAGAGGGGGCATGAGTCTTCCAGGAAGAATCTCATGTGCTTCATAAACTGCATGATGACATATGTGTGTCAAATGCAACATGGGTACAGGGAAAAAATGCAGGACTTGGATAATTCCTGTTTAATTTTAGCCTTTTTCTCACTTCTAATTTTCATGTCTATTAAGAATTTTGTAACAGCACCAAGGATGTGTATATAATTCAATACACTTGCTTAAATGATGCTTCCTCAATGTGAGAATGTTTATTCAGACTGTTTATTGCAAAACTGTTTCTGTGCACGCAGTTTTTTGATGTTTGCTGTTTCTCCGCGGTTCCTATCCTTTTATTGCAAGGGTGTTATTACATCATGTTTTATGGTGAAAGAAATCTCTATTTTCTAAAGTCATTGGGGCCTTTCTATAAGTGAGAGGTGGGAAAGGCTACTCATAGTGTAACAGAACTGAATTTCCTTAAAAAAGCTGTGAACTTCATGTTTTCTGGTTTTTGTGGTTTAATTAATCTAGATTGTAGGGCTTTTTTCATAAGGTATTTTAAATAATTTGGAACAGAAAGAATTAAAAACATACTTTTGTCTCAATTAATCTAGTAGACATGCTTACCCTGAAGGAATCAATTCAGCTAGGCAGGGGGCTAGGTCATCTTATCTAGGTCATGGTTTTCTCAAGAAAGGTTGAACCAGATGATCCTTGAGGTCCCTTCCAACCTGGTAGTCCACGATTCTATGAATCCAGCAGACAGACAGACAAACATACAAATAGAATTTGGAATTTGTTAAGAAACAGCAGAAAGTAGATATGCTATTTTGAATACAGACATAGCTCTTGAAGGAGATTCTCTATTGACTCAGAGATTCATTAAAAAGTTGAAATATTGAAGAATGGGAAATACTATTATCATGGTCTCATTTCTTAGATACTCTATTGACAGAATAATTTTGAGATTGAAGCCCTGAAGGGGTGCACTCAAGCCCCTGAAGAGGGGTATGCGTATCACAAATTTCTGCATTTTCTTTTCAGTGGTTTTGTTTTGTTTTATTTGGGTTGGGTTTTGGTTTTTTTTTTCTGAGCACGGTGACCATTAATTACTTAGCACTTGCTCTCTTGTTTAGGCACATAATGGCCAAATAAAGAATTAATATAAAAGCATCTCACGTTTCACAAGGCAGATGGACTTGGCTGAAAAGTTCATCATAGATGAACAAATCACAATATTTTGTGTAAATCTTGCATCGAGTCATGCTGGCTTGAACAATGGGATTTTAAACAACCAGGAATGAAGAGAACTGGGGAAAGAGGCTTGGCTTTGTTTTGCTCTTCTTTTAGAAGAAACAGTTTTCACAAAGCTTAAAGAATTTTCCCAAAAGAGTTAAGAGCATAAGGTGAAGAATTAAGTAAAATTAACTTAAAAATTAAATAACTGTTGTTGATACTTTTGCTTTTAACAGTAAGGAAGTAGTGTTTATGAAACAGAAATAGACTCTAGGAATAAATTAGGTGTTGGGAAAACAGGTGGGTGTAGCAGAGGAGTGAGTACTTGGAAAGTGGGGAGGGTAAAGGGGAAGAACAATCATTGGTCACTTTGCAGTGAGGCACAGAGAAGTTTAATTGGGTGAATGACCTTTGGTGCAACTTTTTCTGTCGGAGATGGCCATATTTACAGGTTTTAGAGATTCTTATGCCAGTCTCATAACTGTAAATAGGGTTAGTTTTAGCTGTGCCTATTCTCTCATAACTTCCCTCATTTTCAGATCTGTTTTTCCTTCCAGGAACTTTCTTTGTACTTATATTAACAACAGACATTAAGTTTTACATGGCTTACAAAGAATGAACATAATCCTTTCTAGGAAGGTTAACGCCTTCATGCACGTCTGCTTGTTTCTTCGCCATTTGAGATTTGCTTCTCCTTTTCCCTCTCGCCTTCTTTTAGTCTTCCTAATTTCAAGGGACTTCTATCTCATCTCATCTCATCTCATTCTCAGCAGTTATTCCTTCCTGAAGGATTAGCGTATTTGTATGTTACTCATTTTGCAAAACAATGTCAGGCCATATTTTTCCCATAAGGTCCTTTCATCTTCAAACTGTCCCTCATTTATTCTTCAGTCTGTCTGTCTTGCTCCTCCTGGTATTCCAAAGACGATGCTTTAAATCACAAAACTAAATTCTCAACTTGATGCTGGGGTGTGAAAGACTTTGTAATTCTGGGGGCAGGAAGAGAAGTGTGTGGGAATAATCAGGCATGTGCCTTTTTATTTCTTCACCCTAAACCAGTTTCTGTCTCCCTTTCCCCTAATCCTTCTGCAGGTAGGCAGCTATATCTCCCTGGAAATATGTTGCCTTTTACACTGCAAAGATTTCACAGCATTGAAAAGCGAAACGTTCTCTGGTTTTATGTGTTCAAAACAATATGCAGTGCACATGATCCCAAAAAACATCCATCCTGGGTGAAAGCAAAGGCCCATGTAGCCCAGTATCCTGCTTCCAGCAATGGACACGACTAAACATCTGGGGAAAAGCACAGAAGCAACATAGTTTGCAAGTCACAGACCTCTTAAATTGCAGCCAGTGTCCATCTACTTAATCGCTTTTCCTTTCCATGAACTTGTTCAGATGTTTTATAAATCCATATAAAGTTTTACACCTACAGCACCCCATGGTAGGAGCTTGCACAGCTCAGATACATGCTGTGTACAGAACCACATCCTTTTGATAGTTTTGAATCTCCTTCCGACCAGGCTCATTGGGTGGTCATCAGCTGTTGAGTTAAAGGTGACTGACACTCATGCTTGTTCACCCTCTCCGTGCCACCTCTGATTTAATACGTGTCTTCCATTCTTTCACCAGTCATCATTTTTCCAGGCCAAAGCCCACTTGCTCATTCTTCATATAGAAGCTGATCCAGGTCTTTGACCAGACGTGCAGCCCTTTCCCCAACCTTTCCCATACAACTGTCTCCTTTACAAGATCAGGAGAACCAGAACCACACACTGTTCAAGACAGCAATGCATCATGGCTTTATACCATGGGGAAAAGAAAGAAGAAAAGGAAAAAAAAAAAAAAAGTGTATCTCTTTGTTCTGGTTTTCCCTCACAATTCTTAATATTGACTTTGTTTTTGTGATTGCTATTATCTCTGAGCTGACAGCTTCATGCAACCATCCATCATTACTCTTTCCTCAGTTTTAATGGTCAGCTAAATGCCTTAAAAGAAAAAAAAAAAAAAAAGCTAGGATTGCTTTTTTGTTAAATAATGGTTTTGTGCTTCTCTTTAGGTTTACCTATAGGGTTAAATGCCCCATCACTGAATCTCATAATGTCTTTCTGCTGTTCCTTCCACATAATTTTCATCATAAATACTCAGAATAACCATATCATCTGCAAATTCTGTCATGGTGCTTTTCCCTTCTTTTTCCAGGGTTTGGGTTTTTTTATGAATACATAGTTCAACACAAACTCTCAGCAGACCCCTAATGACCACATCCAGCACCAGTGACTTCCTTCCTTGCAATAAACCGATCACTCATCTTTACCTTTCACTTTCTACCTTTTAACCAAATATTTATCCAAAGACCCCTTCTGTGAATATTCAGGATCTCAGTAGATATTTATCTCCCTTAAAACCTTATGATGAAGCATCTTGTCAAAAGCTCTCTCTGGTAACCTAAGCATATTATCAGCCCAATTTTCCCAGTTTGACAAACTTTAGCGTGCTACCCAACACTGACCACTACATATATAGAAAACACGTTTCAGTCTCGTGGGCAGAAAAGCTATTGCTAGGACTGGAGGGTGGGTTTCCTCCAGAGACATAAATATCATTTTCCATTACCTGTTTCTCCATCTTTACTACCTTACATGCAACATTTTTCATGCATGCCTAGGAATAGGTGTCAGCAGAATACATCACTCCAAATCACCTCTGCTTCTGTGAGCTAGCTGAATTACTTACTAGCTGCTAGGTGGATGCTGAAAGACCTTTGATCTTAAGAAGACAAAATAGGAGCTTGAATATTGGGGTTTTTTGGTGTGGGTTTTTTTTTTCCTTTGCAAAGTTTTCCCTAGAAACTCAATGCTTGAGCTAGTGCTACATTACTTCTGACTGCATACAATTTCTTTTCTCCACCGAGAGTCTGAGGCCTGTGTAGATTACTCTGCATAACCCAGACTAAACATATAAAACAAGTATAAACTGTAGTTTGCAGCAATTCTGATTAATTCTATGTAAAACTAACAGAAAATTTTCCAAGCAAAACTGTAACTTACAGCAGCTTTGCCTGCTAATATTAAGAACTCAAAACAGGCAATAACAGGTGAAATTCCCCTTTGCATCCATGTATTGTAGTCAGATATTTCCAAGGCAAAAGCTCCAGAAACACTTCAATTCACCAGCCCCTGAACTTGCTTATCTGTGTCTCTGCCATTTCTCTACTTCACACATCACTGCTCAGTGAATCAGCCATCCAAAGTTTTTTTGTTTTTCTCTTTTAACATACTCAGCTTACGACTGTGCAAATAAGATTCCCAAATCCATTCCTTAGATCAAATAAAGGTAATTACAGAGCTTACTGTGGGCGATTCCCAGTGGGAGGGTGGGAGTGGCCACGGGTGGGGCTGCAAGGTGAATACTGTACATGCACAACAGAGAAAATGGGAATGTACCACACCCATCATAAAACATGCTGCCACAGCCAGCAACAGAAACCATTAGGGTGGATCATCATACACACCTTCTCATAAAGACAGAAAGATGGCATGAGATCCCAAGATGAACTCTCAAGTCACAGGGAGATGAGCATGACTCACTGAGAGAGAAAAGGAATGTAAAACAAATTATGAGACTACTGAAGGATCTATGCCCTGTGTCCCCCACGTTCCCCCTACACGATATTCCCTGAAGAGGGTTAATAGGGTAGACCACGTGGCACACAGCCCTTAAGCTATCAATAGGTAACTCATAGGAACAGCTTACTATTAATAACATTTATTACACTAGCACATAAGAAGCAAGGAACAGGGCCACAACCTGTTTTAAGTTGGGTACAGAGAAGCCGGCAAGTCCTGACCGATGTTACTTGTTGTTTCATTCGATGGTTCTCACATTTTTTGATCAGCTGACTGCTTTTCAGTTAAAATTTAAGGGTGAACTTTAAAAAGAAGGAAAAAAAAAAAACCTTGCAGAAAATATTGTGGGTAACCGAAAGACCACTTTGGAAACCAGCAACTAGAATAGCCATAGTAGAAGGGAAAGGGATACCTTGGAATACATCGAAAGAAATAGTAATGTGATAAAGTAAAGTGACATGGACTTCGGCTGCAGGGATAAGGAAGGAAAAGGGACAAAAAAAGGAACACTTAGAAGGATACATAATGATAGGAGAAAGGGACACTGAAGGGAATGAAAGATTATGTGAAAAAGGGCTATAAAAAAAGATCAGAGTGAAGCACAGATTCAGAGACTGTTAGGGATACCCAGAGAAGAGCAAAGTTATAATACCCCAGTCTATTTTTATCTCTTTCAGCAATCTGCAGTTCATGAATTTCTGAGCCAAAGAAGGTATCTCTACCTACTGTTCAATTTAATGGCTAAAGCTGCTTTATCTTTGCTCCTATGATTTTTTATAAGTCATGTGATTGTACTGATATCTCTACTATATTTGTTGCATCTATACATTGCCACTCCCCAGACTTGCTGCAGAGTAAACCTTCACTCTGAATTCAGCTCAAAGAGTTCAGTTACATACTTGCAACGATCAGCCCGTGAACACGCTATGCCGTTATCACTTGTGCTGGTTTGACCTGCCAGCCAAGCTGGTTATTCATGAAAGAATCACACAGTTTCTGTATCATATTAACTACTTTAACTCTTGGAACTGTGTTTGACTTCATGCTTAGATGTCTAGTATAAAGCAATGAAATTTCATACTCCTCATTCAGGAAACAGCACAATCGTTCATCCAGAAAACAGGACAAAGTATGCAAAAGATAGGGTTTTGAAAATACCAGCAGAGTTGCAAAGCTGGTAGGGAGAGAGAACATCTTTCTCTATTAGGTTAACTGATGACTGGTGTAGTTGGAAAGATGTACTAGTGCATATTATGATAAGGAAAAAGATGCAGGGAAAACAAAGTCCAAGTGACAAGCTCATGCAAAGAAATATCCTAGGTCTTCTACTTCAGATGCTCGGGGTTTTTTTCCATACAACAGAATTAGGACAAATGCC
>JAAGNO010000012.1:45273-73625 GCA_033439905.1 Ceryle rudis
AATTTTCGAATTGTGAGGCAAAATTAAGTCACAAAATTAAGCATTTTAAAAGCCTGTGCACAATGATGTCAGGGATTAGCTGTTCATGAAAAGAATAAACCCTGTCAATTCAGGAATGATCTCATAAAAAACAGCATCTTTCTCTTACGTGAATTCACTACCTTGATATATATTCCTGTATACACGGCAAGTGTTAGTCACAAAATTCTGGTCACTTCTACAATATTTGGAACTTGGCATTATTGGGGGGTAGATTTTTATCTATAAACGGAAAAGTGGAGCTCTAAACACCCATGGATTATGATTCTTTTCTCATAGAAGACTCGGGGGAAAAAAAATCCCAAATAGTTACTTCTTCCTTGCATTGGAAAACATCAGTGTGATTTGGAGAGGAAAAAGCTGATTTAGAGCTTTGGGGAGGGTGCAGAGGGTAGCTCACCCAAGCCAGTGTCAAGCAAGGCTAAGAGGGCTGCCTAAGGCACGCATGCAGAATGGATTACGAATTGGGGAGCATCCAAACACACCTTCCTCTCCTGAAAACTGATCTCAGCCCCAAGGGCTGGAGAGGGCATTTACAGTAACACACGGTGCTGAGAGCAGGTCAGATTGCTTAGACGGCCCAGTGCCGAACTCTGGTGAAGTGTATCACCGGCACAATGCCCTCCAATAGCCAGAAAAGACACAAAACCAAGAATTGTTTAAACTATGGACTGCTGCCACAGGGCTCCAGTCATGCAGAGCTAATAGATCAGCTGCTGCTGCTGTGCTTATCCAAACGCTCAGCTGAGGTTACAGTTTCTCACTATTTTCTTTTTTTCAAGGTAGTTATCTTATCACAGGAGCCCAGGATTGTCACGCAACATTTACAAGAGTAAAAATGACATGAGCTGGGCAGAAATGTTTCCAGCTACATCTGGGATAATCAGATACCTTTGTCCAAATCAAAGCATCATTGTTTTCTTGAACACGTCCTACATCCAGGCAACCCACAATTTCCTTCGTCTCTCTGCCTCCCAGGAAGAGTTTATTGTAAATGACTTATTTTAATCCTGATTATTGACAATGTCCTCTGACTGTAATTTCTTCTCTTTAGGAGGATTTGTCAGCAAGTGGTCTGATTTCTCTTTGCTCAATTCTATATTAACAATGCAAAGTGGTGTTTGGGTTTTTTATTTTAATTATATATTCTTTCTACAAAATAAAGTTATTGTCTCTAAGGGACAATTTACAACCAAGAAAAAATGAGATTTAAAGAACTGTAACAGCAAAGATGTCTCAGTATGTTAATTTAGCAGTTTCTACTCTTCTGTATTCGTAGCCTGCCGTGATACGCATTGGTGAAGGTAAAGTTGCAAATGGCTTTTGGAACAAGAAGTCCAGACTCCAAGAAAAAATGAGAAAGTCAGAAATACATGACCAGAGGTTTTTCTCTCAGAGCAAGACATATCCACAGCATGCCAATCCTAGGATAAGGACAACTCTGAGACGCAGTTATTATTGAGCTGTTGGAGAATGATGCTGATCTTAACGAAAACTGAAAACAGCACTGTGATCAGGGATTTGGGATTTTTGCCCATATGGGAGACCCCTCCGAAAGGGATTCTCAACAAAGGCATTAAATTGAATGCAAATTATCAGCTCAACCTTGTTTTAGCACAAGGCTGCTTCTCATTTAATAGTCAGTAAAACACTTTCACTATGCAGGGGGGAATTTTTATGGTAGTAAGATGGCAGTAAGACTCCTCCTTTCCTACCAGGCTCCATGAGAGAGACAGCAAATTGAAATTCATCAGCAGAAGCTGGCATAAGTCTTAGAGAGGAGGGACGGTAGCAATTTGGTTTTCCTGAACGTTTTGTATTGACTGTCCAGATACCCATGAAATAACCACTTTGTTTTCAGAAGGGAAGTCTGATTGCTTTCAGTAAGCAAAGCCAGAGCCTTCTGACCTGTTGAATTAACCCTTTAGAATTAGTCCTATAGATAACCCTTCTTTTTTCTGGTGCTGTCACAGATTCTAACACTAAACATAACAAGAATAGAAAAGCTTCAGGCATTACTTCATTCTGCAATCAGAGCTTTTTGATTTACCCATTTTCTTATCTTCATGAATCTGATTTCCTTGAAATCCAGCTCCTCCTTTTTCTTTATTTGTGACCATTTGTCAAATGTCTCTTGTGACGCAAAAGTCATTGGGCAAGAATCATAACTGTACAGAAGCTTTGAATAGAATCCTAATACTCAAGACCACAAATTAGGCAGCTGGGTTGAAAAATTGCAGTATAAAAGAGAGGTCAGATGCCACCTTGTATAACCTGAAGATAAGTGGGAAACCAGCACTAAAAGGTCAGACAGCGTGGAACATATACACACGTATATTTCCTACTTGTCAGCTTTCCCAGCTGCTTCTTTCAAGATGAGAATCAGTTAGAAGAATATCTCCTCCTCAGCCTCCAGTGAAGCTACTGGGAGAAAAGTCTGTGCCTAAGACATTTCTGAACTTTATCTAACATCACTTTTTCCTGATATACTACTATAGGTCTCATACTTGCTTTCCAAGCCCCATTGTGCTTTATTCCCTTGGGCAGTACAGTCTTATTCATCATAAATAGAGATTTCTCTTTGAACTATAAGGGCAAAAAAGGTTTTCCACGTTTTTAGGTGATGTGTCTTTGTTAACAAAACCTAATAAACCCCACAGTTATTTCCCTAACAGCCATTTAAACGTGTGGCAAAGGCCCTGCAAATTAACTCTTGAAGTAAAGTTCCTTTACAGCTTGTACACCTGAAATCTCAGCTATGAACACGGAACATCTTTACACAGCTACACACTTGGTGCAGCGTTATGTGCATGACACAAGAAGAGGATGCAAGTTCTTCTTTTGTAGTTTTACCATAGGGTTACAGTGAACAACACTAGGAAAAGAATAATGGTAGAAAATACTAGAAGATTAAATTTATCCCTCTTAATCTAAAGAACACCATCAGATATGTCTCATACATTCAAAGATCAAAGATTAAGAACTTCAGAGGAGATACAACTAACAAAAATAGGAATGAAATAATGAAGTTATTTACATATCTCAGCTACATTTAATCATGCAAAACAGAACAATAAAGGCAGAAGGAATTGGTACTAATAAAAAAGCAAAAGCGAAAAGCTAAGTGTGTAGTAAATATCAGTCTAAATAATGATAGCAAAAAACCCTCTCTTATTTTATATAGTCCCACTGAAAGCAATTGGGGTGCATTTATATGACAATCTCTCAGCAAAGCAGTATTGCTATATCTGCATAACCCCAAAGCAATACATTTTCATTCATTCATGAAGCTATCGAAAACAAAGTAATGACTTATTTTTATAAAAATCATGTGGTAAATCCATCTAAACTCTGCATCACATCTTCATTTAATTGCACCTACAGAACCTTTCTTTCAGAGCTAAAATTAAAATTCAACTGTATTAGGAATTCTTCAGGCTGGGTTATTGCCCAGCTGCACATCTAATGCTGCTGTCTAGTCATTGGCACTTTACAAAATGATTTTTTTTATATATAATTTAAATTTTAGAAAATATTTATCAAAATTTGATTTTGTCACAACAGGATTTCTATCTGACGTGGATTTGGTAATGGTTTCACTACTCCAAGATCAATCAAACATTAAGTTTTCTTCTTCGGACGCTCTGGAAAGGGACCAACAAGACCTCATGAAGACACAGGGGGATTCAGCATCCCCAGTTCAGCAAACTGTGAGTAAGATGGCCCAGTTCTGTTCTTGTCCTTCAGAGGCACAAGTTCAGGCACAATATTCAGCAATTGTACTAAATCGCAACATACTTCACTGGCAACAAAAACACTGGAAGTTTTATCGTCAATGAGTAGAAAACCGGGTTACTCTTCTGAACTAATCTTAAACTCCATGCTAAATTTCCTATTTGATTGCTTAAAAATCCTGTTGCTTTAAAAACAAAACAGGCAATTGATCTAGCTACTGATCCAGTAAAAATGCGACATTTAAAGTAATTCTCATCCTATTTCTAAAATAAATAAATAAACAAGCAGACAGAGACGCGTCAGAATCTTTTTGTCTATTCCCCGCCAGTAGAGAATACCTTCAAGCACTTCAGAACTCCTCGGGACTTCTTTGGAATAAAATGATCTCTCTCCTGTTGCCTCTATATTCACATCATGTTTACCTTTCCTAATGAAAGTACAGCTGAGAATAATGTTCATCAAACAACAGCAAAATAACCACTGTCATACATTTATTAGGGAAATTTCAGGGGGAGAATTGACAGCACTGCCGTGTGTACAGCTTTAACTAAATGCAAGGGGGTTTAAAAATTCTCATTTAACCGAAGAGAACAAAACCACGTGTATTAGGACTAGAGAGGAGAGTGAGGAAGTAAGAATTACATTACAATCTGAGCAAGTTCATGTTCATGCGAGAAGCCAAAAGTGTCATGAGGTCAGATTTGCTTTCTGCAGGAATCCGTGATTGAACAAAACACGAATGGCTTTGACACACGGAGCCACATGCCAACGAATGACAAAGCTGTGCCATGTTCCACTCTGCGGAAAGCGCTGCCCTTTATGCTAACTTCCCTTTGGGACTTCTTGGAATCTGGTTCTTCCAGGAAGGCATAGATTCCTCCACCTGCTCTCCTAAAATACTGCAAGACCAGCTCGGATTTCGAGGGGGAAGGACGAAAGGGACCACTTGGTAATCTGGTCAGACTTTTTGTGTGACACAGAACATTACATTTTCCCCTTTGCTGAACCACAGTAACCTGCTCTTGACTTAAGCACGTCTTCTCAAAAGGCATCCAAGTTGTTACTCATCCTTGATGTCAGGGAAAATATGCATAATTTCTAAGCTGAATGTGTTCAGCTTCAGGATCCAGACAGTGGCTTTTGTTAAGCCTTTCTCTTCTAGATTAAAGAGCACTTCAGTAGCTGTTATTTTATTTTTGCTAAAGTGCAAAAGGGAAGGGAGGGGATGAGACAGGAAGAAGGTTAAGATGTCTGCCTAGAGTCTACCTGTCTCACAGAATGAGTGTGGCTACATTAATGAAAGGAAGTGATGTAACTAGCAACATATCTGGCAGCTTGTAACACCATCAGAGAATGAGATCAAGCTTATTTGACTAAACTTGTATATGACAAGACTTGCACTTATCATATTCCTGTCATTTAATCTTTCATTGCTTGATCATACATCATCTTTTCCTTGAAACTGTCAGACCAACCAGTCAAGAGTTAGCTAAGACATCCTGTTTTTCCAAGGTAGTTCAGTTTTCTCAGTGCTTTTATTCATTTACTTTTGAACAGTTTCGGATAGCAAGTAATTTCTCATCAATAATATCTTTTTAATATACTTTTTCTATAAATAATGAAAACTAAAACATTTGTTCCTACTAATCCTAAATAAATGCCAATAATTCATTGCAGGATAATCCCAGTTATAACTGCCAACCATATGAGTCGAACTGCAGGACAGAAAGGAAGAGTTCAGAGTCTTCTCACAGCCCCAGCCCTGCTTCTCCAGCCCAGGATCACATTCATGGGAGATACCCTACAAGCCAAGGAATTCACTGCGGCAAGAACAAATTTAAAGCATCTTTCAGTACTGAAAAATTCAGACGGTACAGTTATGAGGAAAGTACTGTAGGAAATTATGATAGGTTTCTCAAGAGCAGCAGAAACCCCTTTCACCCTTACAAGAGGCAGATCAGTGAAGATGTCTTCCAGGAAGCACATCAAGCCCTCCCACCAGAAGGTTCACCCTTCAAAAACACTAGAAGCATTGACGGTTTTGAGGGTCTACCAGGATCTACAGGTCCTGAGGAGTCAGAGTCATTTCCTACACACATTCCAAACATCTCCACAGAACAACCATGGTGTAACAGCCTGCAGTACAGCACCACAGCTCAAGATCACAGCTCACAAGTCATGGTCAGTATTTTTTCTAATTTTTTTTTTCCTGTTTTCAGTGGCAAAAGTACAATGTTGGGATTATTTTCTTACCTCCTAATGTGACTACATGGACATTTAGTCTCTTGTCAAGTTGCAGACTACAGCTCAGGATAGATACCTGTATTGTTTTATCAAAGTTCTCTACTTTATGTCCTTTCCCTGCTGAAAAACTGTCCTCAGAGAAGTGCAGAGGAACAAATTTTCCACTAGACACAATACATGAATGTTAAATAACCAAACTCTTCCTGACACGGGTTTTTATATCAGTAGTTGTCATCAACTAGTATTTACAAGGGACAAAAGTGCAAAAACCAGTATGTTTCAAGCGTGAGGACGTGTATCAGATTTATTATAACACAGCTGAGCTGCATTTTTCTCAATATAAACAGAAAGAGAAACTCTAAGACATGAGTACTACTTAAAATTAAAGATAACATTAATATTCATTTTAATATAATCAAATTTAATTTAAATCTGTTTATGGTATGTGCAGTGTAAAGGTACCTGTGAATTCACATACTGGATGGAGGCAGATGACTATTTAGGGCAGCACAGAGATCCCTGAAAAGCAAGGGAAATTACCCTCCGGTATCTCCACAAGGCATCTCTGCTGTGATCCATGGTGTAAAGTGTATCTTCATAATCTAGTGCAGACAAAAACAATGACTACATCTGCCAGGAGAGGGCCCTAACCACTGGCTCTAAGTTGCTATGAGGTAAAGAATTCAAGGGTTACCAAAAGAAAGGGAGGGGTAAAAAAAAAAAATAATTAAAAAAAAAAATCTTAATTGGATTAAGACAATTTACCAGGGCATGGAGGGATGTTGTCAGGATACATACCTGGGGATTGAAGCCATTCAGGTTAAGGAGGAAATTGATCTAAATCTCTTATTTCCTGGATAAATACTCATCTAGGTCAGATGAGCTTAATGCAAAACCTATAAGCAGTTGATGAAAAAAATTCCCATTTTATTCCCAAATCCCTAGGCTGCAAGATGTAGAGCACGTAAAGCTGGTACTGCAAGAGCCCTTCACCAAATCTGTGTGACTACTCAGGAAAAGACTGGCTACTTTTTTGTGTCCCCGCTGGTTCAGTCAGCACAGCAGCTGCAAGCTCTCTAATACCTTACACACTGCTGGAAAGCTGACACTTGAGAAAAACTCATCTTATGGTCACCAATATAGCATGGACAGTTACTAACACTGGATGTGGCATTTGCTTGGTGCCAGGATATCAAATCAAGTCTAATACATACATCTACACTATTCTATGCCATAAAAAATGGTCATTATGGCCTTGGCTTTAAAAGAGGGGGATAAATGCTACTAGTTCCTTGAGGTAATAAGATGTCTAGGACATCAGCTCTCAGAAGATAACATGTAACATCCAGGAGCCTGAGCCCTTAACAGAATCGAGCCCTATGGGGAATCCAAAACAGGCAGCTGGGCAGACCCATGAGAAATAAAGATCTGATAAACTTCTCTATATTTATTTCCACTACTGCAGAAATAAATCACATTCTTACTATATTTCCTATATCTTGATCAAATAGTCAGCCTAGTTTGATTCTTCTCTGCCACCTCTTTCCTGTGCATTAGAGACCTCACCCTCTACCTAGTGACAAAACTCCAGTGTCAGCTTGAGGTACTGACAGTCTGCAAGATAAAGTCAAGGAGTATGAAAAAGAGAGAGAGAGACATATGTGCCCACTCAGGAATGAAAGCTCCATTATGCAGTTTGTGTAGGTAGGCAAAAAACAATAAACAGAAACATTTCTGACTTGCTCTTTGTATGGAATTTGGACTGGGATTTCCTTTTTTAAAGTGGCAATTATATAAATGCAGGACACGCAATGTTTCTTCTTGTACCACTAGAATATATTAGATTATAACAAATTCTAGGTAACATTTACTATGACAGAATCAAGTCCAAAAATGTAGTAAATACAATGAAAAACAAATGAGAACAGTAACTACAGAATGATTCTATTTTAAATTGAGGTTTCTTCTCTGATAACGATTTCCTTAAATATTTTCTAGCAGGATGCAGACATTAAGCTTAGGACATCCCCACTGGAAGGGCAGCCAGGTTTGTACTGCTACCAGCCTCAAGTGCAGCAGATGTACTGCCCCTCACATCCTTTTCACCAGGTCAGTACAACATGCAGATCGAAATCCCTTGCATTTCTAGCACTAGAATGGTACAGTAGTTATGGGAATAATGCAAAAAGACAGATGAAACCATACCTGCTAAATTTGTGTTTGCATGGCTGTGTCTGTATACGTACCTCTTGTTTATGACACTGAGATCTTAAAAGAACCACATGTAAATGCAGCACTCAGGGAGAAATAAACCAAAAGAAAAAGCAAGAAACATGTAAAAATGGAATCTTGGTACTGCTTATTTATATTTCACCACTATGCTCAAGAAAATTGGCTTTGAAGACAGATAAATTATTAACATATCTTAGCATTTCAGAATCCCAGGGAATTAACTGTGCCTTAACTTCAGAATAAAAAAATAAATATATGCAACTGTATACTTAAAATTCAGATCAAACATAGAAAAACACTTTCAGAGCACAATTTTAACAGCAAGATGATGTTCCCTTTCCTTGTGCTTGATGGCACACGTCTCTGTTGCAATCTTTTGACAGTTACATCATCCCCAGTGAAAGATTATTCAGCTGAAGCATAATTGACAATAATGCTGATGATCACCATGTACAAGAATGCACAATATTAAGGTTGTTCTTCCATAATGTAACTATATTATTAATACTAAAAATGCACGGGAGTAACTGACACCTTGCTTTTCTTGAGTGTGTTTAGATGTCATCTGAATACACGTCAGTTCATATTTTCAAAGCAGTATACACACAGTATCTTTGTAAAATCATAAATATAGAACTTCATCTTACATGTGATCTTAGTACCTATGTACAGAGGTTGGTGAGTGTGGTCTACTGAGCTTGGAAAACTTGGCACAGAGGGAAGGTGCATATCACAAAGTAATTTTCATGACTCTGTAATGGCTTTAAATCATTTCTTTAGCTATAAATGGCAGTGCTGTTCCATGCATTGAAGTTTTCCTCTTTATGCTCAGTTATTGCTAGGTACATTTTCAGTAAGAAAGACATTCAAGGAGATAAAAATACGTTTGAATCAAACTACTTAAATGCAAAACAAACAAAAACCCAACTTATTTAAGGTGAAATTAAGGCAACAAGGATTTTGCAGATATATAGGCAGAAATCCACATATAAAAATAGCACAAGTACCAAAACCTCCAACCACTAGAACTGAATTAAATTAAACTTATGGGAAATTCATACATATAAAATATTTGAACATAAAAGCTCACACTTGAGTGACAGCTCCTTTGATCCCAGTGACTGATGACTGTTATTGCAGAATCAGCTGCACCATCTCATTCAACTTGCTCAAGAAGTATAAAAAAGTGACTAACAGAGCAGTGATTTAAAGCTGCAAAGAAAAAAAACCAAACCAACAAAGAGGTCACCTTACGATATTTCATTGGGATTGTTAATTCGTATGGTGTTACTAGTCTGACTCACTGAAACAGTAATCACACCATTCATCAGCGGGATTTAGACGTTTAAGTAACTTCCTAAGACAGATGCTGAATGACAAAAGAACAAAAATAGATATAGGTTGAGATTTTATGATCATCGGTAAAATTAAATCGTTCATTACAGATTACTTTTTAGGAACTTAATGTGTTAAGAGATTTGTAAAACAAGACAGACTAAGGAAGAATGAAAGCAGTGGATTTCCATATTTTTGTGCGTATTTCTTGTACTTCTAAATCCCTCACCTGTCTACCGAAACTTAAAGGAAGACATCTTGTTATTACTTTGAGAAATTTACTTGTTTTTTCTTGTTAGCCTAAACCTCAATAGAAGTGATAAAAGGTAATAATAAAATTAAAAGAGAATAAAAAAGAAGTGGTATTACACTACTACCCAACTCACAAATTCATTGATTTTACTGTTATTTCAGAAGAAAAGGGTCTCAGATGAAGAATTAACTTGCCACAAAAGCTCTGCTGTAAATATAACCTAGTTCCCCGCTAGGACTGCAGTAGAGACACTGCGGATGTGCCGTGGGACCACGGGAGATGTATCTCTCACACTGTGTAACTGTCAGTTGGGTGTTGCTTTAGCAGAATCTCCAGTTAGCTTGTTAATTCATTTGAATATTTTTAAATTTCTTTACTCATTCTGAAGCAGGCACCCTTCTCCTATCACTGCTTATTTCATACCAGTACTATTACTATACATTGGCATTAACCACATTCAAAAAGCCTACAAAATTAAAGCTGAAATACACCTTCTGGGAGCTGCTAGGCAAGATACAAGCACTGAGAGGAAAGTCTTCCATCCGCCTGTGGGCTGGCACTGGGACAGATCTCTATATGTGGCAGGTTTCTGTTAGAATTTTCAATATTTCTGCTTCTTAATGCTATTATAGTAAAAGCATGGCAACATGTTCTACTACTCGCAGGAAAAAAACAATAGCTACAAGCAGCCAAAGTTGTAACAGGTAGAATTGCTGTCCGCGTGCCATAATCAGATACTGGGAATTGAAAAAAAAACCATGGGATACAGGACTGAGAAGTGGAACAGCATCTTTGCATGAAGCAGCTCCAGAATTAATACTTTACCTTTCAAGTTTGAATGCAGCAGTGCAATTTAAATCACTAGGCGGTTACACTCAAGAGAACGGGCCCTTTAGCCTGAAGTGAAGGGTGTTCAAACTACACCTCACTTTTCATTAGAGGGATGAGAGAGATCAATCCCTTGGTTAATTTTGGCCAAATGATAAAATGGCCTCACCTTCTCCTTTGCTGGACACAACACAAATGATGACTCACAAGAAAAATTACTTCTTATTGACCTGAAAGAGCTAGCAGACACTTACTGAAGTCACTCACCCACCCACCATAAAACCTGGACACCTTTCATGCCAGTTGTGCGACTGTAAAACCAGCTCAAGCCTGTCATACCAGACCATTCCCCAGCCTCTGTTCCCTCAAAAAGGAGCAATGAAACCAATGAAACAGAAATAATCCTTAAAACTGCCAGCTCTTGTCTTTGGTGATTACAACACAACCAGTCCTATCTTAGTATTTTTTACTTTCAAAGAGTCACTAAAACCAATAAACCAAAAATTCTTGTACGAATTTCCCAGTTTTCTGCTCTGGTGAAAAATCTATGCACAATGCAACAAAGCAGGTACCAGAGAACTGCACATGGAAAGTAGTTCATGGCTGCTCTGGAGACTGCAGTTTTGCCCAGTTTTTAGTTTAACAAGGCAGGACATGAGTAATTAGGTACACCTCATTTCTTTCACCCCACTTACTGTAGCAAGCAAATTAATGTATTCAGTATGGTTTTTTACATTCCATTTTCGGCAGTTCAGTGTTAAAAAGATAAAAGCAAACAGGCAAAAACTCAAGCAGCAACAACAAAATTACTGAGAAACTGAAATAAATTATTCAGAATCCAGAGGAAATAAACTATGAATATTTTGCAAGCACACGATAACCTCTAACAGGCATTTTAAGGGGACAAAGACCAAGAGAAACAGAAGCTATTGGTTTGAAAGTAAGAATGACAGTAAGAAACTAAGGAGACGTATAAACTAATTACCAAGGAAATTTTCCCAACGAGTCTGAAAAGCTACATTATAATCTTTCCAAGGAACCATAAAAACTTCATGACACAGGACTTCTAGAGCTAAGCAGTGAAACACAAGAGCAGGGCTCAGCAACCTTTGAGTACTAGAGAAGGCATGCAGGTAGATTTTTAATGGCATTATGACATGACTCCTAATTTTGGCCGTGTCCTAGCCCTGGCATCTGGAAAGATCCATCTGTAAGAGGCAGAAATTCCTCTCTCACTGAGCTCTGAGTTCAGCAGGAGCCTTTGCCTCACAGAG
The DNA here is from genome assembly GCA_033439905.1 of Ceryle rudis. Taxonomy (NCBI): domain Eukaryota; kingdom Metazoa; phylum Chordata; class Aves; order Coraciiformes; family Cerylidae; genus Ceryle; species Ceryle rudis. Next base: position 57,214 of record JAAGNO010000012.1, read on the forward strand.
AGCCAACTGATGGTATCTCACCTTAGCAGGGTAGTGTTTCTTTGTTCTTGAAAGTTGCTTGCCAGCAGGTTTAAACTGTAATTTGGAAAAGAAAAATATGTGACCAACTGTGTAAAAAAAATTGTGAGCAAACTTACAGAAACTCTGACGCAACTGAGGCTATCTATATGTATTATCTCCCCCCCCTTTTTTTTTCCATTAGCATATTTCTATCACGATACACCAGCCATTTCTTTAGTGTGTCTCGAGAGCTGGACAGGCTGAGAGATCTCTTGAAGAGATAGCTTGAAGATTTCAGTCTCAGGTAGCATTCTGCTGCTCATCCTCAGGGTTGAGGTGAGGGCAGCAAAAATGTTATTTGATTTTAGGTGTCCCAACTATTATTTTTAGGCTTCTGATATAGAAAATGGAGAAAAAGAAGCTGCTTGAGGTGGTGGTTAACAGCACTTAAAACTCCTGGTCTCTTGGAGAAGCCTGTTTCTTGTCATTGACTATGAAGGAACCTACACAGAGTAGCTTCACAGTTTCAGCACAGGTCAGGCAATATGAAAATCCACCTGTGAGAAATGTCTCATCTGCCACTCTCCTGACCCCTGGGATGACACTACTGATTTATTCTACAATAATACATTCACTTTAATGTATATTCTGATGCCATATGTCCACTAAAGCTTTCATTTTTGTTGGGTTTTGTTTTTTTTTTTTTTTACTGCCTTGCCCAGTAACAGCAAATTGAGCAGATGCTTTGGCATGCTCTTCTCTTGGGAGTATATTTTATACACTCTTCATTTTTTCCATGTTGTATCTCCCTCCACACAAACAATGCTCAGTCAAAACTTTCCTGTGTCTGCCTATGTTTTTAGTGGCTGTACTTAATAGGCTTATTTTTCCGTGGTACACACTGTTTCTTCTACTTCTTCAGCTCTAACTAGTAATACTAATTTTTTCCAACACCCTGTTAGAAAGACTTTAGGTCTGACTTGGCCTAACTGTTATTAAATGTAGGCAGAGGACAATATCCTCAGAACTAAGTAGTTTAATACTGTTATTAAGAAAGAAATCTTTTTGAGAGCTCGTCACTAAACCAAGTAACATCTCTTTTATTGTACCGTCAGTATCCCTCAGGAGGCAGCTATCCTGTGACTTATATTACTTCTTCACACTACCCCTACCAAAGAATTGCTCCTCAAAGCAGTCAAGAGTCCCAGCAGCCTCTATTTCCCAAACCCATCTACTCCTACAGGTAATAAAATATTTTTTCTAGTCCTAATGTTACAGGAAATACACTGTTTACCCATGGCCTATTTCCAGCATAATTTGCAATAACATGCTTACTCTTATTTGTCTTGTTCCCAGTGTGCTCTGTTTGTATGAATCACGAGATGTTCCAGACTCTGGGGCCAAGGCAGAGGGAAATCAAATGCTGTAAAGCGTGTGAACAGTCTTGATCACCCCCACAAAAGCTAGATGTTTCTCTAATACAGAATTTTAGGTGTTGCAAATTGCATCAGTATGAGACTAATCATACTTAGTTGTCTTTTCCAGGACCTGTATTAAAAATAATTTTTTTCTCCAGTTACTAGGACAAGAAAATACCTAGAAAACCTATCAGATACGCCAGTCGCCACACAGGCTTAGCCCCCCAAACAGCAGTCTAACAAAGCAGATCAGGCAATTAGATTTTAATTGTACCTTCTGTCACTGTCAGTTTGATATTACTTTTTGGCCTTTATCAGCTTAAACATTCACACACAACTTCACATAAATACACACTAGCAGGATTTGAAAGCTGTGGTCTTGATGCCACTTTCTAGTACCTTATTTTAAACCCAGGTTGGACCTTCTAGATGTGCTTTGAGAATTACCCTCCAGAAGTTAAGCAGTGTAAGGAAATTGCTTACGAGAAACTAAGTGGAAACTTAGAACATCATCAGTACTCACTCTCTGACAGGGAAAGCAACAGTAATTATACGTACTGTGAAAAATGGTCATCTTTTCTGCTTCTGAGATTAAAAAACAGGCTAAAATACTTTTCTTTCTCTCCCTAAAGCATCTTGATCTTCATGGCACTCAAAAACAGCAAGACAGGGAGTCTGCCAGTCAGTGAGATTTACAATTTCATGACGGAACACTTTCCTTACTTTAAGGTGAGTTCCACAGGGAGGGGCGGAAATCTCACTCTGAGTTTAGCTGGCAGCAGAGGGAATAAGGGAGGCGATTCAGTCTCTGAAAAGGGCTCATTTCTCAGTACATTAATATCAAATCAATTATACACTATATATGCAGGATTTTAGGCCTAGGCAGAAATGTGAACATGATATGTGGTAATATTTAACACAACAAGAACTGTTCCAAGTTTGAATATGGGCAGATAACCATGGCCATTCCTCACTAACAACTCATAAAAAGGATATTTTTAAAAACACATCCATTCCTTCCTCTCAGATCTCCAATACAGGCAGAACTGGTCTTGTGGCTTCCTCTGCCACCAGTATCACCTCCAGACTCATGTGGAAGCAGAAGTTCAAGGTTATCATGCTCTGTTCTGGAGCCAGGATATCCATCTTAGGCAACTTCATCACTTGTAGGCACTGTACAAAGAAAAGCATAATATGTGATAAATGGTACTAAGCTCATAATTACACAGTAGTGGTGGTGAAGGTAAGGGTGTATGGTTTGCAGCAGATACTATTGAAATTTAAATGCGTGTTATGAGACAATGGTTTCTTGCACTTGGAATGCACATGTGAGCACATGATCCAAGAGCAGGATTACAGTTAAGATTTAAGAAAGAGCTATCATAGAATCGTTGACTGCTGCTCACCACAGAGCTTCATTATTGCTGATTCTTAAAAACATCTCACTAAAAGTCCATATCTGGGGACCTTTAGCAAGGCCCAAAAATGAAAATAAAGCAATGTGAGTTTGTCCTGTTTCCTATTGCAAATAAACATGCAGCAATTAAACCAAATTTAAAGCAGCTACTAAAAGGCGATTCAAACATTTCTCTTAAGAAAAGAATACTAAAAATAAATGTTCTGATAATTTTGCAATGGTTTTGTACACTAACTGATGATAAATAATGCCAAAAAAAAAGAAGAAACAAAAAACCTAACCAAGCCAGTAATCATAGAAAAAGAATAAACAGCCTCATGAAGGAAGAAGAGTTAGGATTCATTACATTTCTGCATTCCCAGATTCCTGCCCAAAGGAATCATTAGCTACTCCATTTGTTACAAGCAACAGAAGGGAGAAAAAGTAAAGAAACCTACCATCATAGTTCAAGAATTATCCTGTCGCAACATGACTGGTCATAATCCACTGAAACAAATCTGAAGCACTCTAACCTTGTTAAGCTGCAGGGACACAACTGATTTTGAGGCTAAACACACAAGAAATTAAATAATGACAGTAATCTAAACAAGGAAAGGAAGAAGGGTAGATTGGTACAGGACAAGGACATAGCAGCTGTATTTCTTTTTTCATTTTCAAAACAAGAATAAATGTAAAGATATGTATTTTGTCCCTAAAAGAATATTACCTCTATTTCTCATTAATTTACCACTAGTAGCAAGAAATATTAATAGACCAAAGGAAAACAGCTTTAGGATTGTGAAAAAGGTGCTGAGCCACAGCATCTTGAAGTTGGTATTTTGCAGAATACACTTCTTAGCATAGTGCCCAAAGTGCAAAGTGATACATTCTTACCTGATTACTGTTTTCTAGAAAAAGAACAACAGTTTCAAGCAGAGATGTGCAAATACTAAAAAGTTTTATGGGCACGTCCACCTTTATTCATCAGACCAAACTGAAATTAATTCTCCTTTGTCTTACAACACAACCAATCATAAAATTAATGGGCATCTTGCAAACCAAAGGCTGCTGCTGCCAACATACACAGAACTCCTCAGACACAAGACTGTGACTCTGCCAGGTGTCACCTTCTGGTCCTGAAGTCAATGTTACTCTGACACAGCAGAAACATTAGGGGATTATACATCCTTTCCTCAACTATGTGTTGTGTGTCAATGTTGTATATTGTAACTATTGTGATACTTTGTGTGTAAACGTGTCCAGATAGGTGTGTGTTCATACGTCTGTGTGCACACAGATGTGTGTATACGTATCCTCATATCTACAGAAGGTGTATTTCTACCATAGTTTTAAATAACTGGTTTATACCTAATCTAAATTTTCCCTTCTTACTTATCAAAAATCGCCTGTTCCACGGGGAGTGGGTTTTGGTGGGGGGGTTGGTTGGTTGTTGTTGAAGATCCTCATGTCTTGTTCTTAATTCATTTAAAAATTGATGATAAGGTTACTGCTGTCATATGCATTACAGGAAAAGAATAGTGCAGGGGTTACTACGGAAACATTCACTATTTTGTAACAGGCTTTACTTTTGCATTTTACTTAAATACAGTCAAAAGATAGAAGCACTGCATCACAAAAATCCTTAAAATAAGAAGGGAAGAATAAGTAAGCAAATATTATGCTTATGGGCACTAAAGTCTGTCTACCTCTGGTCTTTACAGTAGCCCACAGAATTACCAATACCAGGCAAAAGCTATTAACCTTTATATTCCTTTTTTTAGAGAGTCTACAGCAAGATAAAGTAATATAAAAATCAGCAAAGTACATTTTATTGTTGCTACCAGAACTCACTAAGCAGCAGGATACAACAGGGGGAGGGGAGGCAATTTAAGTCAGAGAGAAAGAGAGCAGAATTGTACACAGAATCTTGCTGGGAGACATTAGATGATACAAGCCTAGTCAAATTAACTTGTACTCGCTGCCACAGCAAATTTAGTTTCTATGATGCAACAATCTCATTTCTAGTTGAAACAGAGCAATCCAACTCCTACGTCCTAAAAAAAACATCTACACAGCTAAAGTTGAATTACTCTTTGATGTACCTCTCCCTTCTCTTGAGACCTAGATTTAAAGAGAAAGGGTTTTGCAAGATCACTGAACTCTTTAAACTTCAAGAGGCGGTCAGGATCAATGGGTCTGTACCATAATATTTTTTGCTTGTCATCCTTTTTTTTTCTTTGCAGTGATTAGTGAGTCTAAGAGAAAGCTTTAATCTTGTTAATTGGAGTCATTGCCAGTGGTCCAAGAGGTTAGAAAGGTCTATGGTCTGACAGAACTTACACTGAATGCAGCAATGGCGGAAACAAGCCATAGCGAGGGGATTCCACCTATACGAGAGCAGCTTCAGTAGCTAAAGTTCAGTTCGTTAACAATCAAATGTTAACTTAAACTGGTGGCAGAGCTGTAACAGGAACAGGCTGCTGGAGTGTTCCTTCAGGAACTCCCTAGGTAAATGACTTTTTCACTGCTCAGCAGTACCAACCTTAATGTAAGAACCTGTTCAACTCTTGGCAGCAGTTTCCAGAATAAATCCGTGTAGTTTTGCTCTCATATTTCTAAAACTATCTCAATTTACACCCCCACACATTCTGAAAAACCTCTGAGAAACACATGCCACTCCCATCTTCTCTGGTGCTTAGCTGAAACACTAATTATCCTGTCTAGATACAGACAGAGGTGTATGTAGCCTCATGTGCAGGGCAAGCAACATGAATATTCTTCCAGGTCAGCTTATTTAGGAGCTAAGTACACCTCTTACCCAGGAGGAACAGTTTTACTTGCTTTTGGAACTGCCAAAAAGCAACTGGAATATGATCTGCAAGGGAAAAAACCCAAACTGATTCATCATCTTTAATACCACCATGTGGCAGAAAGAGTTTTAAAGTGTTATTTTGTTGTTTGGGTTTTGTGGTGGGGTTTTTTTTATTATTTTTTAATAGAAATGCACATTGTCTCACCTATGGGTTGGCTAACAGAATAGTGAAATGCTGACATCAGGTGGGCCAAAAGGGTAGAAACTGTGCTGCTACAAAGGGAAAATAGTTTCCTTTTTTTAGTAAATAACACGTATTTAGCTTCCAGAACCAATTATTATTATTTTTAATGAAGAAAGCAAGAATTAAATTCGACCTTTTGGAAAGAATATATTTTGACTGACACCAGTAAAGCTACAATTTCATTTTTTTAACTGGTCTTACAATGACAGGGGAAGTCCAACTGGACTAGCAGTTGCATTTATTACAATGAAGTTGGGTTTCCCAGGCTGGTTCCTAACATTAAGTAGCAAGTAATTTTTCCTGCTCCCTTTTATTTTTTTAAATGTTATTGCAGTGCCAATGAGTTAATTCTACTCAGATATGCAATAAATAGCATCACACAGTACCTACCAAAAGAAAAGCAAGGAAGCAACACATCAGGAATTTATTATAGGAATCTTCTGATACGACCATGCATACAAATTTACAAAATCTTTATGTGATGGGCAATATTTTCTGTCTGCATGACTAAGTAAGAAGAAATGAGTGAAATTAAATAAACACCAGACAAACCTACCTGCAATAAAAGGATATAGGGACATTTCTTCAAGATTGGTATTTCAGACTAGCAAGCCAACAGGCCTTTTCCATCAGAATCTGAGCACGAGCATTTTGCCAGGTGTTTTCCTCTTCATCCTTTACAGCAATATTAATTTTCAAAGTTTTATTGGGGGGGGGATTGGGGGGGGCTGGGGAATAGTAAAAATTTAATTGTATAAAGAGAGGAAATTTTTTTTTCCTTTTCCACTCAGTTTTCTTTTCTTTCATTGTTGCAGTTGAATGTAAAATATTCCTCAGGGTAAGGAGGGAATTTTGTTTCCCTCATTGATCAGAAAGCACCTAAATAAAAATAGAAGAATCATTTTAATGAAGCTTATATGTATGGTTCAGTTTAAAGAATCTTCCAGCTTCCACTACCAAGTCAAAAATAAATGCAAAGCAAAAAGATGCAGTGATCAGATGTAGAAACCCATATCTCATCTGTAGGGCTTGTGATTAAACCATTTGGTTATATAATTGGCTAGCAAATGAAGTTACATCTACAGTAGCATGCAAAAATGCCTTTGAAGTCTGCCTGGACACTTAATTTCAGTCCAAGTAGGACACAGTCCTTCAATTAAGTGCTTGAAATTTTCCTATGTGTTCTACAATAGATTAAGATAGATTTCCTGTTAGTTCCCCGTTCTAGAATATAATTCTTTACACAATTCTTGTGATTTGCAAATTCACTCTGAAAATCCAGCAGCCCCTCTGACAAGGCCAACCTTCCTGCTTAGAAGATCAGTTACTATTTTATCTGATACTTCTCTTCCCACAAAACACAACTGTAACATTTTTGTGGCTTCCTTCTAATGTACAAGTTTCATATTTTAGAAAGTATCATCTAAACAGTGTTTTTTATAATCTCACCAGTCAAAATAGAAATATATGTGTATATTTTTTGCCTTGAAGTTCCACTCTTAGATTGTGTTTGTTTTTCCAGACAGCTCCAGATGGCTGGAAGAATTCTGTACGCCACAACTTATCTTTGAACAAATGTTTTGAGAAAGTTGAAAACAAGTCAGGCAATTCTTCTCGGAAAGGCTGTTTGTGGGCTCTGAATCCAGCCAAAATTGATAAGATGCAGGAGGAGCTTCAGAAATGGAAGAGGAAAGACCCAGTTGCTGTAAGGAAGAGTATGGCAAAGCCAGGTCAGTAATATGTTAGTGTATCAGTTCTCAAACTCCCTAGAACTTTTCTATGCAGTAGGCACCAGAGAATTTATCAGAGAATGTATCAGAGAATTTATACATGGTTTAGAAAAGCATTCAAGAATTTTTTCTGGTTATAAAGTGATTGGCAAAAACAAAACAAAACAAACAAACAAACAACCAAAACCAAAACCAAACCAAAACCAAAAAAAAAACCCAAACCAACAACAACAAAACCCACACTCAAATTAAATAAGACCCTATTTACCTGATTTTGCAGGAGTGCTTCCAAACAGGCAAATAGGCACAAAGAAGCTTCACCAATAAAACAGTCTCTCTTCACATCTCACTAAACTCTAGGATTAAAACATCAAAATAAGTACTATAGAAAAGAATTTGAAATTAAGTGGTAAGTGTCCAACCTTTAAATACAAAAATGCAATTCAGTACATACTCACTTGGCAATGATAATTTAGGAAAAACATTTCAGGCTTTTGGAATTCTACTATATAAGGGCTAGCATTTTTGTTCACAATTTCACTCGCCCATTTCCTGAGAAACACTAAAAAAACTCTGGCTTCAAACTGTGAGATTAAGGCTTTGTCAGGAGTCACAGAGTTTTTTCTTGTTTCGTAGAAGAACTTGACACCCTGATTGGCGACAAAAGTGAAAAGCTGAGATCTTCCATCCTATCCTGCAGCCCGACCGGCGTTGCAAGCACATCCCTCCCCAGGCAGATGGCAGTCCAGCCGCACTCCTTAGGCGAGCCCGCTCTCTCCTCAGGCGTACCACAGCCGCTACACAGCATCCACGCACCAGGGGCTCTACATGCCAAGAGCCCACTACCAAACCTCCTCGGGGGGCAGCAAACTGCGTGCTATACATCACCACAGGGGTTTCCTCAAATCTCAAATACATTAATGCAACAGTCACCTGACCCCCAGGCCTTATTTTCTTCTGGGGAGCCTCAAAGTGAACTCAGAACTCAGCCCAGCATCACGCAGGATTCTCCTCTGCCGGCCCAGACCCCCCCCATGTGTGGTGTGAAGATGCTGACGGAGCACTCCACAGCCAGGACCGTGCAGGACACGCTCATGCAAGAAGGAGATCTCAGCAACGACATCGATGCACTTAACCCGTCCCTGACTGATTTTGATCTCCAAGGTAAGTATCTAAGGCATTTTTGGTTTGTATTCAGGCTTATTACATCACATCCCAATCCTGCACACTTTTCTTTTTTGCCTTACATTTTCAAAGACATCCTGCAATAACGTAAACAAACACCAGCTGAATGAAGATAAGGTTTTTGTTGTCCTTTTTTAACTACTTGTCCTTGCCACAGCTACAGAGACCAGCTTACTAGGTTACATTTTATGCAATATGGGATTTTGCACTGTACCTTTAAAAAGTTTCCCAAGAAAGCTACAGACTTACTTGCAGAGTTTAAAAAACCTAGCTGCTTACTGTTGACTACAACTGCTGAAATTAATTACTGCAAGACAGTAATTACAATGCATTTTTAAATTCAGACATTTTTCACTGAAAACTACTCAAGCACAACTATTTGGTGCATATCAAGAGAATTGTCATGTGAGGAACAGAAAGAGAAATAATTTTGATTGAATTAACATGTTAACTTTTTTCTTTAGCAGTATTTATTGAAACACTTTCCACATCTTTGCCCAGAAGAATGCTAATTACTTCACAAGGCATTCATATGATTTATGCCCCGAACAATTACATTTTCTGAGGCATGTTCTGAAATACTTAGCCATGTAATGCTGTCAGTAAAGCTCTTGATATTAAGTAATTAAATCATCTTGAATGGACAGGATTTTGAACACTAAGAACATAGTTTTCCATGCAAAAATAAGAAAAAAATATCCTTACCAAGTTTATGTGTATATGTATGTATACACAAAATAAAACCTGTGGGTTCCAATAAAGCTCTTGCTGCACCAAAGAATATGCAAGAATTGCCTTCCTGCCCAGACAAGTGGTACACAAAGCAACCTAAAAGACAGAGAAAAAACCAAAACATGCAGTCTTACTATTCCACTTGACTCAGAGAATGCAGTTGTCTTCCCACCGTACTGTCACAACTACTCCACAACCCTGCCATGCCCAGATTGCTCTACTGAGATTAACAACCCAGTTTTTTGAATCCTCAGCTCCTTCCTCTTTCAGGCAGCTGGCTCTCCCATGCCACTCATTTCTCTGAACTTTCCATTTGATGCAGTTAATATGGAGCATGCTCACTTGTACTGTGAATATTCTTTGTGCTTCACCAACATGGTACAATTCTAACTTCCTTCTGTCCTTGCCCTTTACCATAAATTATTTAACCTTATCTAAACTTTTAACTTTCTAAAATTACCAAACATCAAATTCGAGGTCCTAGAACTTAGGACAAGGCCTGCACACGTGGAGCAAAATCATTATATACATGCATACATTAAGAAGAACTCAAAACAAAACAAAAACCAACCCAAACACACCACCACCAAAAAAAAAAACCCAAACCCAAAACCAGAATGGCTAAGTATTATCCCATTTGATAACCTGCAGGTGGTGGGTATAGCATCGGAGCAACAGTGTCCCTGGCACTGCCCCCTGAAGAAATCTGCTATGATGAGTATGAAAACCCCAGCCCTCCTGCAGTAACTAATTTAACGCTTTCACTGTGATATTCACATTTAATGGAAAGATGAGAAACTTTTTGGAATGTGTTAGAGAAAAGTAACATTTCAGATCTTTTTGATTTGTCAGGTCAATCACATATCCAGTAATTTATTTTCCAATTCAGAGAATGCTACACCATGAGGATAGGAGAAAGCCAGTTGTGCAGTCATGTTTTTTTTCTTATTTGTCCCATAAAATGCCATTAGCTCTTCCATATCTTATAAAGACAACAGAGGCAATTTACCTTTCAAGATTATGGGGTTTTTTCAAATAGAAGTTATGCTTTATAAGGATATATCTGCAACAGAACCTTGACAATTATCAAGTGAAATAATTTTCTTAATTTAATGCTGCTTTCTCCCACATTTAAATTTATTATGGCGATAGACAAATAATAACCACCTAAACATTCTTTTTCCTTTCTCAATCACAATTGATTAAGAGTACCTATACATACAGCATACACATCTGTGCAATTACAGCTTCTCCCATAAAACAACGTTTAAAAAAAAACATATAAGAAGGAAGTTGAATTTATCTTTTTTTGCTCTGTTACAGGAAATCTATGGGAGGAGCTGAAAGATGACAGCCTCGCTGTGGATCCCCTAGTCCTCATTTCATCATCACCAACGTCTTCCCAGTGTTTCACTTCTCACTGCCAGATGGAGAACAGCAGCAATGTCAACATCCAGAACGGAACTCCACACAACAACCTGCCCGACCTACAGCTCACAACTCTTTACTCTGCCTTCATGGAATTAGATACAGTCTCTCCTGCCTACCTAAGTAATCCTGGATCCAAACCTATAGCACTAATGTGAACCACGCACCAACATAATTATTATCTAGATACAGTCCTAACCATCACACACCCCTATCTGATTTATGTCAGATGAAATGGCGTCCATCGGACTAAGAATAACCTTTTTCCAGATCTTGTCGCAGGATATGTAGCTTTACTATGATAACCTTCTACAGACAGATACTAAAAAAAAAACCCAAAAAAAAACCTTAAAAAAAAAAAAAAGAAACCAAACAAACATTTTAAAACTATTTAAAGATAGTATCGTTAATGGCTGAACTGGTCAACATCATTTTATCAAGCCACTCATCTTCTGCATCTTCCAGAAACAAATGACTGTAACAGGAAAACAATTATTGACTTTTTTTTTTTTTTAAATATATGAAAGCCGCTTGTAAGTGAACACAGAAGCGAAAGCACAAAACAACATAACTTATTTCTCAGAGCCAATGATGGCAACACCACCTACCACAGACCACTCAAAAAAAAAAAATCTTCATAATAAAACATTTATAGTCCCCTTGAAAGAAGTCCTGGGTTTTGGTGAACAAGAACATAAACTGAAAGTTCTGCAAGTATTAGAAGATGGAGGACTAGCTGCTGACCAACTAAACCAAAGCAACAAATATACTTTAGTGAAAAAAACTAAGTTGTACTGTGTTTAAAAAGAAATTTAAAACTGCTTTTTTAATAAAAAAGAACAAAACAATTTAGTAGAATTTTTACTTGGCTGGAAATTATTCACATTCCTTTCTCTCTTTTAATCTGCGTAAGTGGAACAGTAACATGAATTATTCAACCACTAAATCAAGATTTTGAAAAATGCTAATAAAAAAGGAGAACGATAATTGCTGCAGTTAGCCAAATCCAGACAGCACCTCTATTTTAACATCCAGCTGACCTCTGATACACTCAACAAGGTTTATTGTGATGAACTAGCCCTTGCATTAGCATAGTGTATGGTTCCTAACAGGAACTAAAGTAAAGCATTTCAGGAACACACTTCTCTCTCCGATTTACCATAAAGGTGCTGCTTGTGACGTGATAGAACAGTGGTTTAGTTCAAGTCAAGCAATCTAAAAACAAAGCCATCTGTAGCAGAAACCTTAAACCACACTAAGGAAAATAGTCTATAATATAGACTCTATTATAAATAAAATAAAATATCTCTTGGATTACATTTCTATTCATATATTATGGAAACCTGAAAAACTAAGGTGGTTAAAATTTGAGTCAGATTGGGCCGCTTACTCTAGGAAAAAGCAGCAAGGAATTACAAAGAAAAGTACAGACCATGCAGTACAGGGAGTATTTCTAAAGTAAATGCACACGGGTTTGATTAGCCGCTTTCTCACAGCAAAGTGCAAGTACTGCCAGTGAAGACTGAAGCCAGCCCAGGTTCCAATCTACACCCTCAACCATGCCTACTTGCCCAGACTTAAAACGAAATCAGCTTAGGGGCAGACAGATAGAGAAGACTTAGGCAGAATACATGTGATCCAACTCAGTAATCCCTCATGCAGCTATCAAGAAATCCTCACTTGACTCACGCCCCTCTTCCTCTGCATTCCTGTAAACAGAATATGCGGAGTAAGAAACACAGGCAAGTTTGCAGTCATTCTATGCAAACAAAACGAACAAACAAAAAACAACCAACCGAACAGCAGGAAGAGTTATGCAAACTTACTAGAGCTAGGTGTATCAATTCTTGATCAGCTCAACATTTAGATAAAGAAATAAGGAAAAAATTAAGTATGCCACTAGTATAAAGCTGCTAAATATTATATTTGGTGTCATTTAAGAGTTATCAAGCTACAAATAAATACCTACCAAGTACAAACTTTAAGAGCAATAATGTTATCTTGGATACCTTTTTGAAAAAAGAATCAAACAAATATATATCCTAATATCAGCATACGCTGAGGAGAAGCAAAACTAAACTGACCCCCTGCCCTGAACTCCAGCAGCATGTTTGTGTACCACTGCTGGCTCTGGTTCTCAATTACCTCCAATCACCATTTGCATCAAATTCTTGTTAGGCCTTTTTAAGATCCTTGTACTGACACATCCCGAGTAGTACAGAGAATAATACAGATCTTTGCAAGATATCACCCGACAGAATTAACAATCTTCACAATATTTTATATGTGCCAGAGGAAGATAATGACAAGAAAATGGATGAGAACATACCAGACAAAGGGCATCAGGAAGGTCCATCAGTCTAAAAACATGGCAAAATTGTAATAAAATATTTGTGATTAGAGCAAAACCATGGCATATAAAATATCCATTAAAATCAACAGTATGATTCTGGACAACACTTCAACAAGATGAACTAAATATCTGCTACGGAAACTCTGAATTCACAGATTTTAAATTAAGAAAAGCTAAGCTTCTTTTTGTGTTAAAAGTTTATATTTATGAGCACAGCAATTCATTCATGATTTGTAAATTCCTAAGCGTCATCCATATATTCCATGGTCCGTGTTTCACAGGCTAGGGTGTTCTCTCAGATGCACCAGTATATTCCACACTTGTGACTATACATATGATCACGAGGCGGAGGGGAGGAGAGAATAGAAAAACCCAAATGTCATACTGTATTCCATATTTTTCTTGGCAGTACATCTTTGAAGAATGATCAGACAAAGAACAAAAGGGAAAAGAACACTGTAGCACTTTTTTTCTTGTGTTTTGAATGACTTTCTTGACATACTGTAACTACACAAGAGGTTTGTCCCCCCTGTAGAGTTATTTATTCTAAGTACCTTAAAGTATTTTCTCCAATGCATTCCATGTTTAACAGGGATGGAAATTTCACAGAGGTTAAAAGTCATTACATGATTTTTCTTAAATTAAAAAAAGAGTATTTTTTTTTTTTTTTAAAGACTGTGAATTATTAACTGATATAAATTGTCTGGGTTTATTTAGAATTTTATTGTCTTGTTTCAGTTTAGCACTAGGGATTCTGGTACACACAAAAAATCCCATGAAATACAGCTGCAGGAGGAAAGAGTCATACTATAAATTACAACTCTGGAACAATTATTTTTTAAAAAATAAAGACTATTTATTTAACTACTTCTATTTAAGGCTATATAGAATAATCCTTATCTTGTGCAATCTTTAACTTGCACTTTCAAAATCTTTTTGACACAGTCACTGATAGCACAGTAAACACATTCTTAGCGTTTGTAAAGCTGGTGACACCTCACTTTGTACCTACCATAAAATGAGTGTCTTGCACGCACTGAAAATCTATTTAAAATATATTTGCATAAAAGACCATTTTAAATATTAGTCTGAAAACGGGGAGAAAGGAGGAGAAGAATGAGGTTTTCCCAGTCCAAGGCTAATGATGTTTGCTTAATCAGCCTAAATCAAACACATTATGCAAACAGCTATTTCTGTCCAAGGAAAAAAAAAAATCTTAAGTGTAATTACCATAAAAATATCTTATTACCAAACAGAAGAAAGTGTTCACTGTTACCATCTCCAACATATGATTAGAAAAAAATTGCATTCTAATGTTTAGGATTTACTAGTTTTGGGTTTTGTTGGGTTTTTTTTGTTTTGGGGGGGTTTTTTGGTTTGTTTATTTGTTGGGGTTTTTTAATTGTTCATTTCATTTAAACTTCAGGAAATCCAAATAATAGCAATTTATATTTGAATCATGTTTTCAAGTTTTGGGGTTTTTTTTAAACTTGGGGTTTTTTTCCCCTTTTAACATGAGCTCAAATTTATTGCTCAAGACTTCTGGCTAAAGCAAGCTGTCTCCCATTCACTTTCCTGTTCTTAGTATAAACCCCCTAGAGATTCATTTGCTGTTGGTGATCCAGTTCTTTTCAGTATGTTCATATCTTCGCACAATCTTTGCAAACCCTGGCACAGCACTGAGCTATTTAAAACCGACAGTGATTAATAGGCATTGCGGAACAGATAAAGCATTAAATAGCACCTCGGTGTTACTTTAGGTCTCGAAATTTTTACACAGAACTTGAAAATAAAAGTCCAACCAACTTATTGGCACTTTCAACTAAGTTTTAACTACTGTCTCAAACAAGTGTTTGGGTTCCAGAACTTGGTTTGTCAGTACTGATGCTCTATGTTTATACTTCAATCAGACTTCCAGATCAGTGTGCAAATGTTTGTGTTTATACTACTAATATCAAACCAGCAAACACTTTCACATAAACCCCTTCTGACCTCTGAATCCATCTCTAGCCTAACGCAAACCAAACACAGACACTAGCTGCAGAAGAACTATACGATTCGCCGTGCGTCCCCTCACTGCAATAATGTAATCAGAAACTTTAAAGTAGCATTTCCCACGTGTGGCCATAGGAAAAAATGAGAACTACTTATTTGTTCATTAATGAATGAGTCAGTGCATAAAATAAAATTTAAATCCAGTCCTTCTGAGAAGCAGAAAAAGGCAATTATTTTTTTGTGGCCATACAAAGAAACACAAACAATACTTGTTTACACTGCATATAAACAGCAGTAGGAACACAACTGAAGGATTTCTTTCCCCTAGATGCTTCTCGGCCAGTACACTGATGAAAAATCTCAGTTACTGGATATTGATAGAACAAATGTTGAATAGATTATGAACTACAGATCCCAGCAAACGGCTATTAATGTGAAACCATCACCAAATATGAGCCCTCCCTGCTGGGGAGTTGGCAGTCAGGGCTAGTTTGCATCTTGTAATAGTGGGGTGGTTTTCGTCTTCTGTTAACCCCACGTCAGGACCAGCTGCCTTTCTAGTACCCTTTAGTTATGGATTTCTAAGTTTGTGCTCAATATAGCAAGGGACATAGAGGTAAGTAGGAAGTCAGACAGCCTAGCAGTCTTTTCTAGGATTAATCTCTTTGAAAAAGGAAGGGCCATGAGATGTCAACAAGTGTTGGGATTAGTTTCCAAGAACTACCTAGTTCACACCAATTTGGCTGCAAATCGTTTTTACCCACAGAAAGCGTGCTACATGCCTCAAGGCCAGTACTGATGAGCAGACTGCAGTTGCTACTATACCTCCGGAATCCAGCCATCTGAATAACAAAGTGCTGAAACATTTTGCTGCTTAAATGAATTGAAGACTTTCTATTGTGAATCTATTGATTTGTGACCTGGGTGCAGAGGAGGCAAGTAAAACCATTAAACGTATAAGTGTCCCGACAAAAACCAATTAGAATTATAGACTGGTTTGGGTTGGAAGAGACATTTAAATGTCATTTAGTCCAACCTCCCTGCACTGAGCAGGGACATCTGCAACCAGAGCAGGTTGCTCAGAGCCCCGGCCCAACCTCACCTGGGATGGTGCCAGGG